>VYZP01078293.1:1701-48659 GCA_013400635.1 Hypocryptadius cinnamomeus | reverse complement strand
AAAAAAAAAACTTTGGCTAGTAGGTATTCTCCAAGTAACTTCTGCTACCATCAAACTTCACAGCCTTTTGGACTTTACTGTACATAGGCAAGATATGGAAGGCATCCTGCACTTGTACTCACCATGATCAGTTTCTACTGACCACCTGCCTGTTTGGTGGAGATACATCTGTTTGCTGCTGTTGCTACAGCAAAACAAGGTAACATTATGGGGTATGGGTATTGCCATTGGTAAGAAAGCAGTAATTTATACAATTTTCAGATGTCCTGTTCCCTAGTATTTTCATATAGTCATGAAGATAGTACAATAATCAGGATGGGAATTATTTAGAAAACAAAGCTGTAAATATCGGGTGTACACTATCACTTTACAACTGCTGGCCAGAAAAATGTTATTACAACCTTGATTTCTGTAAATCTCAGATTGCATGCAATCATCCACCCACCCACCAAATATTTGATCAGTTCTCTTCTTTAAAGGAATTGGCCCAATTCTATTTATTTTCTGCCTTTAATAGGTAAGCAAGTGACAAGCTAAACTCTCATACAGGTTGTTAAAAGCACTATTGCCTGTCTCAGCATAACTTGTAGAGAGAGTGTAATAGCAAGGAGAGTTTACTATTATGAAATACTTAGACATGGCATTGTTAATAGAATATTTCTTTGAAAGAAGTTTTACGTGGTAGGATTTCCAATAATACTGTTAGTATAAAGTGGGGAAGATGGACCACTCCAAACCTGAGGGTCATACAGTTTCCAAGGCACATTATTTGTATGATGTATCAGAAGCAGAGAAGTAGATGCATCATAAGCAAAAGGGGAAATATTTGTGCTTTACCAATATCTTTAAATTGATTTGTAAAAAATTCAGTAAAATCACCTGAAAATGGCAATGGACGATTTCTTGTGCAGCTCAGAAATGAAGCCAAGTAACTTTGGAGTGTAATGTGTCTTAAATGGAGACCATTTCAGGAACATGGTGAGATATTTTGCATCAGTAAAAAGGTGAAAACCAGCAATTGTCACTAATGCTATGTGATGACAGAGGTACAAAACAAGGTCAGGGACAAAAAAAGTAGTAACTTATGCTCTGGTTTTCTATCTGGCAGCATTTACCATTGTGTAATCTGAAAACAGCTGAAGTACAGTAATTTATTTTGGCATTGTTCAATGGAAAGTGCTGAGGATAATTCAGTTCTTCATTTGCAAGGAATGTGATAGAAAAAATATAGCAGATTTTAATGTAAAGCAATTTCATACTTATCAAACTGCTTCATCTGCAGAGAAGTAAACATCAAATTGTTCTTAGGCAGAGAAAATCCTTGTGCTAAATTTTTAAAAGCTCTATTTGACCATCTGTGTGTACATTTTGGCCATCTGTATGTACATCCCTGCCTGGCCCTTGCACTTCTTTCAACAAACACCCCACTCTGATATATGGTTTTAAAATTAAATCCAGACCTTACTCTCAGCTGGGCCGAGGGGCCATGCAGGTGAACAAGAGAGGCATGGCTGAGAGTAGCTGACACCAATTCCCACCAAAAGATCCCAAAGCTGCCATCACTGCTCCTCCACCAGCTCTGCCATCAGGCTCAGGCCCAGGCAAAGGGCACCAAGCTTTGAACTTCACAAAGTGCTCAAAAGAATCCTTGGAGCTCTTCTGCATGCAACTTACACATACTACTGTTATATGATATTAGTGGATAGAAGACTCTAGAACTAGTCAAGCAAAGACTGAACTGAAAGGTCCTGTTAGAAGTTTAATGAAAGGGGAAAACCCTTTGTGGAGTGATTAGAAACAGATTCTTTAAATGCTTTAGTTGATTAATTTTTATTTTAGCTTGAGCATGTTACTAATACATTTATGAATGTAAGAGGCACAAGAGCATGTAAAAACAGTAAAAGCAGCGGAGCACACAGGCATTCTCCCCAGTCATGATCTCCTCTTTAACTTGTAAAGCAAATCAGCAAACCCCAAATACTTTGTCCCATTTCTAAACAAACCTTGCCATGCAGCTGACGTCAGGTGAGCACAAAGCAATACTTTACCAAAATTTAGTGCTTGCACTTTGAAGTACCACTCAAAGAGCATATAACCTAGTCCAATTTTCAAATTCCTCTAGCACCTTGTAATAATTACTTCAATTAGTAACTTCCTTGAAAATGCAAGTTCCAGTGCATTAAATAATGTCTTAATTATTAGGCACAAATAACATGTTTATGGTCACACAGGTGTTAAATAAACATGTCAAAGTCAATCCTGTGATGTTGGCTCTTAGGCCTTTCACTTCTCACATAGTGTGTGAACTCACCGGTTGGTATTTCCTTGTTTTGTACAGGGGATTTTTTTTTTTTAAACCAGGCAGATCTAAAGTAGTCTGGGGTTCTACCACTGCACAAGCTAAATGAGCTTCAGACTGGCAGTTTTGTTACATTAATTCATTTTTAGGCTGCTATAAATGAGAGGCCAGATTCAGTGAGAACATCAGAGTCAGGAGCTTTGGTTATTCAAAGCCTACATTTTCTTTCCAGAAGGAAACCTCTCTATTCCCTTCTGTCCAATGCACTGTTCTAACTGAATTTTGCAGAAGGACACGTAGCCTCTAAGTGAACTAAAAACCTGTCACCTACAAGTAGTTGTTGCAACTTCTGTTAATGGATTAAAGCATTTAAAACAAATTAAATCATTAGTACACTGGTTTTTGTGATGTAAACAGTTTAATGAATACATAAAGCACATAAAAAGCAAAAGATTAAAACAAAATTATTGTTACAACCACTATAGACTCTATAAATTTTTTACAAGCATACTGCTTGCGCAGCAGGTTTTACAAAACAGTTTATCACAAGCAATACCATTCCCTGAAAACTAAGACTTGAAAATTAAAATCACAGTAAGTATTTACTTAAATCACATATACTAGTCAGACTAGCACTGATTTTACTGCTTTTCAAATTCTTCATGGTGCTGTAGTATACATTAAAGCTTCCACAGGAAATGTGAATAGAGTTCAAGTGCAAAAAAAAAGAAAAGAGAGTCTGATTAATTTATCCCTCCATAGCATTATTTAAAACTGTGGTTCCTAAACGTTTTGCCTTTGCATGGTTATTGCAACCATTTTTGTAGATCTCCACTCTAGCAACTGCTTAGCTCAGGAGTGGGTTTGGAAGTGCTGATGCAGAAATGCTGATCCCAAACCCTGGCTCTGCTCAAGCTGAGAAGAACTTCAGCCCAGTGCTGCTCCTGCCTTGTATCTGTCTGTAGCATGGGGAAGCCCCATCTCTACCTTCCATACTTCTTGCACCCAAACACATAGAAGTTGGGAAGGAAATACAGAAGCAAGGCTTCATTCAGGCAACAGGAGACTGTTACAAGATTGCATACAAAACTGAAGCAAAATGTGAGAGAAATTGATAAAGCCTTTCACTAAGTCTTGCCTCACCTACATCACTCACCTTACTGTCACTCACATATTTTGGTTTGTTTGGTCTGTGTCACAAGTGTAGTTTAAAGTTTAGTACGTTAATGCAAAATGTTAAACCAGGACAGAAAAGTTCTTGTTTCATAATCAAAACTTTAGTAGAAAAAAAATAAAATCATAAACAAAAAATTACAAAACAACTGCATCAAAGAAACAAAATAGCAGTCAGTACATACTGAAGTTGAATACAGGCTCAGAATCTAGGAGGCACAAAGAACATTTGATTGTTTCAACAAACTTGTTTAGACAAATATTCTATAAAGATTAGAAAGGAAATAATTTATTGTTATGCTACTCTCTCTTGCATGCTATTTAAAATGTCTGCACCACAGTTTCCTTCTGTCACCATTTTAAATTCTTTTTTAATACGATTAAATTTGAGCTGTGCACAACAACAGTTTTGTTTCAAATATTCTACTTCAAAAGTTTTTCTTAAAAGTACAAAATTCAAGCTGGTTTTGAGTTTCATCTATCCAAATCTCGATGGGACTGGGGGGAAAATGGCAAATGCACTTGCTCCCCCTCACAGAAAAGGAGTATTTCTGTACATTCCAGTATTTCCATTTTTAACAACTCCCATGGAACTACCATGCAATTTAACTTCAGAATTGCAGAGCAGGGGAGAACCTGCTCCACATGAGGAAAGGAGGCCATGAAACAGTCCCAGCATTGTTCCCACCCCACCTTTCTGGACACAATAGTGAATATTATTCATTAATGTACTTCTTAGCTATGGATGCAAGAAGAAAATGCCTCCACAAAGAATTTATAATGTGCTTTGCTTGAATGTCAGCCCTAAATCTGTACAAAGAGCAAGTGTTGTCCCTGCATTCCAGTGCTTTCTGGTGTGGGTAGTTGAGATGCTCCCACTGAGGCATGGGCTGGCTGAAAAAGGAAGACTGCACGAGAGGCAGCTGCAGAATTGCTTTGAAATGCTTCAAAATAAAGAAAGAAAAAAGTGCAAGCAAATAAACAGTGCAGCTCTAGGAACTTTTCAAGCCTTTGAATTCATCCTTTAAGGTGCTTTTAGTGGTATCTTATTTACCAAAGACCTGTTTACTTAGTGAAGTCTGGAATACTGCCAAGGGACTTCATCCTATTTCGGCTGGTCCATATACACCTTCATCATCTATCAGTGATCCTCTACAAAATTCAGCAAATGGCAACAACTATTTAGGGTTTAAGCACGAATGAGCCATCTAGATTTCCTCTGTCTACTCTTGTATAAATAAATGACACCACAAGCCTTTCTTGATACAAGAAACCAAAAGGCATTGTTTCAGAGGCTAAATAAATAATAGTTGAAATGACTGTGCCACTTGCTCAATACTTTCCACACTGAAGCCCTCCCACAAGAGAGCTTCCTAGGAATGTTTCCTAGGATGTACATCAATATTTTCATTGTGTGGAAGAGTGCTAGAGATGCTCTGGCACTGGAAGTCCTAATGTGACAGACTTTTGCCAAAATAATTCAACTTCTCTGTGCTTCCAGCTCAGATCTGCAAATCAGGACTGTAACACTACAAGTAGTCATTCTTAAGGGAAAAAAATCCCAAACAACTACTTCAGCTTGATAAAAAATGTCAGAAGTGTCCATAATTCTCTTCTGTTTTGCAGACATTTAAGTTCTTCAAAATAGCATTTTACAGCAGAGATAAATACATGATCTCCTGTCCTCTCGTACATAATTACATCAAAATCTATAGAGAATCATTGCAATCATGTTCATGCCAAAGGATAAAATACAGACTTTGTACAGTTGGCAGATATTTTTTAGTCATTACTCCTAAAAACTGAGTTGATTGGTTTGATTTATTGCCACGCAGGAATGCACATACCTCTGTATATTCTGTATGCAGAATCTAACTTTTTGGTATTGTCGCCTTGGTGTACAAAGAACATTTCATACACTACTTTTCATTGAGTAACACAGTACATGAACAAAACAGCAAGAGTTGAGCTGGCCAACCAGGTCCCAGAAAATAACAGCTGGGAACAGTCTCTGTTAGTTGCAGTAACAGTGAGAAAAAAGGTTTTCTTCATGCTCACAGCAACTGCTTGCTGCATTTGTGAACATTACACACAGAAATGTTACTACAGAAAAAACTGCCTGGCTGCTAAATCTTTGTCAATAGCATTACAGGCCCCAGTTGGTAAAGGTGAGAAATAAAAACCCCAAAATACCCAGCTTGCTTAGTACTTCCCCTAAGTGTGAGAAGCTTCTGGTTTTGAGTTTCTAAAGTATTTTTCATCCAGTGGCCTCTACATTACAACAACTCTTCAGGGAAGGGCTATTACACATTGTGCTTCCAGGTGTGGAGCTGTGAAGGACACTGACAGCCACAGCTGTGGGACCTCCACAGATCAGTTTTACACCACAGGGCTGTTTGTGTCCTGTGCCAGTGCAGCATTGAGAAACGGCACAGATCACAGGCTGGAACACTGAACTGACCTCAAAGGTTGTCAAAGGATTTTCAAAAATTTAGGCTCAGCCAGCAACTATGAATTCTGCTTTTTGTGGTACACAACTTGAGCAACTATGACAAATTCAGCTAAAAGTTTTACAGCCCTACAGCAGTTCCATTTGAATGCTTATGTAGTGTGTGGACACACAAAGACAAGACTCCACTTATCATTTACATGGCAAAAGGTATAGCCAAAACATCTTAAACTTTGCCACTTGAATAACAGTGAACTAATATGCCAGCTGTGTAATTTATCAGAGGAGGCAGGTATCCTGGAAAAGGGAATACTTTAATTAACAGCCTTTCATCAATGCCTTGGTTTTGAATTGATAGTGTAGAAATGGCTCGTTATGCAATTTCTAATATGAAATGCTTGGAATAAATCTCAACTTCTTGTCAGAATAAAGCAGCTGGATTATTTTGTACACCTGGGATTCAGGATAATACCTGTCAAGCCATCTCCTCGGCTATGCTGTTAACTGACCTTAAACGTACTCTTGCACAAGCAAGCTGAGAATTTGGCCACAATTCCTTTTCTAACATCTATTTCCAAGTTATTCCCTCAGTTAGTGCCAAGGTATGTAGAGATCATCTTGCATTTAGTGCTCTCATCCAGCTCCCTTTTGCAAATACTTAAGAACAACACACAAAAGCAGGCTGAAGTTTCTCTAAATGGCACAGAATAGAAATGCATACAACACACCACATTAAATGCTCATAAAAACTCCTCCCAGTAATGTTTCTAGAGCCCCCTGGCTTTCTAATACTCCATGTTACTACCCAGGGTAGCTCCTGTTGTTTCCCAGATCTTTGCTTTTTTTGTTGCTGTTTTCAGTTTAAAGCCAAGCATTATATTACAAGTACCATCCCGCTGGCTAGGTCAACTCTTGCCTTATAGCAGTGAGACCTTTCAGACCCACCCTTCCTCTTTAATTGTACTGTGTTTTGCTGTAGCCTTGCAGTTCTCTATTCCTCAGAGCTCACCTTGCCCGAGCCCCGCCGGGGAACGTGCCTTTCACCTCCAAAGAATCTGCCCAGCGAGTCAAGTAGACCCGAGTCTCTGTGCCGTGGGGATCCATGTCTGGCATGGTCTATAGTGCTCGCAGATGCCAGTTTTGATCCGTGCCGGAAAGAGGAGCGTTTTTGTGAAGCCATCAAATCCGAATTCTCTGAAGCTGCTGCACTGTCCTCTTGGATGGTCTGTAGCTCGTCTGATTCTGAGGGCCGATCTTTGAAGGTGTTGTCTTCTCTTCCTGGGGCATCTCGGGAAAAGAGGCGGATCAAGTGGGGGCGACCAGTCCTGTCAGCTGGGTTGGCCTCGGGCCAGGCATTCTTCGGGTCTGCTGTGCCTTTGGAGTCTGTCACCGCTGGGCTCTTCGTGGAGGTCCCATTGTTCTGGTTCACATCTGCCTCTCCTGCAAACAACAAGGATGAGATATGAATACAGGCCTGTGAAAAACAGCCCTGGAACAATGCTGCTTTCTTTCCCTTGCCTTGAGATGCTCATTTCATACAAAACCCTTAGTATGTGCAGTTGTAATGAAACTATGTTCTCTTCTAGACTTAAAGAACATTAAGTTATCTTGGAACTGAAACCAGAATGATGTTCTCACACAAATTTGCAGTAGTTCTAGGTGATTCTTTGGTGGGAGGTGTGTGTGTAGGTTTTGGTTTTCTATTGTTTTTTGGTGGGGTTTTTTTGTGGGTTTTTTTGGTTTTTTCTTTTTGTTTTTTTTTTTTTTAACACATTTATGAATAGATTGATAGATTACTTGAAGCATAACTGAAACAAACTTTATTTACATGGAAGGCTTGTGGATGAGGAAGCTTTCAGTGAGTAATCAGAATTCCTGTACTTTCGCTTGAGGACTGCAACTCTAATTCTGCTATTTTACTCCAAAACAAGAAGAAAAAATAATTACAGTGACATTACAGATCTGTGCTTTCACAAGTGCCCATTCCCTCTCCACAGTGTCAGAGCTTATGGCCTCATTTGGAATCCCTCGCTGTAACTACAATGTGGATCAAAAAAGCACAGTGAGGGGAAAGGGTTTTTTGACCCACTGTTGAAACTGTCCTCACTTCAAAAAAAGGAAGCACTCAACTGCAATTTCTGCTTGGCCTCTCATGACAGTTTTTGTCCACGTATGATGATCCTGGCACTCCAGGTACAATGTCCTAGCATTGATGCTGAAGGCATAAAGCAAAACTGTCCAATTTGTATTTAGTGCTTGTGTGAAGTGACAAGAACAATTACCAGTGACTGACAAGCTTTTTTTTTAGCCAAGAAAGGTGCCAAGACAGATCCCTGTGATAAGCGAAATGCCTGCTGTCTTCTCCACAGTTGTGTTCTGATGCACCCAGTAAAGTACCTGAGAAGCATCAGCAGCAGCACACTTAGCCCTTCCTTCACCTGTAGTAGCTCCTTCATCAGTGACAGAAAGATTTATGGAGGTTTTGATGGTTTATACCATGACTCCTACTGTTTTAAAGGAAACTGCACCCACTGAAGAATATGACTTATCTCCAAGGAACATCAAAAGAGTATTAGTAGGTCAGTGCTTGAGGAGCAACCTTTGGCACAGACACTTCCCACACACTCTGTGTCAGAAATGTCTTTTGGAGTTAAGGGGGCTCAGAAATCCAGAAATAAGTTAGTCATGTGTTACCTTTAGGGTCTTCTAATTACCTTTTTACATCCTCATTTGATTTGTCATTGTTGCCGTGGGAGGGACAGGATCTGGCAAATACTGCTGTGTTTTCAAAGTACTCTGGGCTCAAGTACTTTGCTGATTCAGCAGAGCAATTTCGGACTTGACAGAGTCATTTCATATGGTTTCATCCATCCACAGGGCACTAAAGAAATCTTTTCTCAGGCTGAGAATAATTCTGAAATAATTTTATGGGTAATAAGACAGTAATGATGGCTTCCGCAAAACCTGTTTATAGGTTACAATTGCTCAATCACGTTACTGCCACAGTTTTTCGTATAAAGTACAGTTTTGCTGTGCATTTTTTAAAATTTCTTTTGTGAAAACTAGCTAGAAAATGTTCAAGAAAAATTCCTTAGGTTAAAACATCTGAAAGTCTCTCAGGAATACAATTATTTAACCAGTGCCTGACTGTCACTGAAGACTTCATTAATGGTGGAAATATTTGCTGGCAACTTTGGAATTTGAGTTTTCCTGAAAAGATGCTCTTAAACTTATCAGAAACTACTAACATACCCAAATGACTTTCTTAATAGAACAAAAGAAAAGTAACTAACTTGGATGTGTGACACGTTCTGAAACTGCAAAACATTTTAAACAGCAACTCTA
Organism: Hypocryptadius cinnamomeus; assembly: GCA_013400635.1. Classification (NCBI taxonomy): domain Eukaryota; kingdom Metazoa; phylum Chordata; class Aves; order Passeriformes; family Zosteropidae; genus Hypocryptadius; species Hypocryptadius cinnamomeus. The sequence goes on along the minus strand of VYZP01078293.1, from coordinate 39,393 downwards.
AGCCTAGGTTCTATACCATAATACAAATCCATTCAAGGACAGAAAAAGAAAAGCAAACAAAAGAGTTATTGTATTTAATTAAATGCATTAACAAAACACCAGAGCATCTGCATACTAATATTTTTTACAACAGTTGTTCTTTGTGCCACTGAATACGGGTATTGGTAAGCAACAAAGAAGGGTATTTGTGCCACAAAAGTAGCTTCTCCCAATGCATACGCAGTGAGCTATAAAGTATAAATCTTTCTGGAGGCTTTATCTCAGCAGTGAAAGCACACATTTAAGTTTGCCTAAATTTTCTTCATGCTTATGTCTTCTCTAATATATAAAAACACGTAAGAGAGATACTGTTAATACTGTTGCTAACTAATCAAAGTCTTCCAGTGCATTTGGAGAGACAGATCACTTTAATAATGTCCTAAGGACATCCAGAATTGATGGACTATATAAATGTATGCTTATTTGTTCATTTAAAAACAAATATTCTGATTTTTATTAAAACCTATTGTAAATGCTGTGTACAGCTCCTATTTTTTTAAGGTTGTTTTTTTTTTTTTTTGGAAGATGAAGCTCTTTCTTAAAATGGAGCACAGAACTTGTACCATTTCACAAAAGTTGCCCAGGGAGGAAGAGATCTTAGGCACTTTTTTGCTAATCCTTGTAACATGAAGTACAGCAGGATGCATTGCCATAGCCATTAACTAGAAGGCTATGGAAACATCATCTTGTTATATGTAAGTGCATATGGTCCTTGAGAGCTGCACAAATGAGAGCACAAGAAAAGCACCTCCTCACATTAGCCCAAAAACAGCTCAAGGGAACCAGACTCCAAGCAGGGATGAGGCACTCCAGGTGCAGCCAAGGACCAAAGGCAATGCCACTTCTCTGCTCCCCTTCACCACACGGGGCTCTGAGCCTGCTGCTGGCACAATGTTCCCTGGGCATGTTGGTCAGAGTGAGAAGAGCCATTTGTTCCCTGTACACACAGTGACCTCCAAAAAGAGGAATACAGATGGACAAAAAATTCTTAGCAGTCTGTTAATGAAACCAAAGAGAAAAGTCCAAAGGTGCTTTCAATGAGACAATAATAAATCAAACCTTTCACTGTCCTTAACAGGAGTTAGGTCCCATATAAGTATTTTCAAAACTACTATGGCCTTGGTGCTTGATTAGACATTGATAGTCTATCCCATTTCTGGAGAATGAAAGTAACTCTTTTCCTGAAGCTGCTAATTGGCTGGGACCTCTCAGCCCAATGCTTCAAACAACTCCTCTCAACAACCATGGAAATTTGTTCTATGCAAAGGACAATTTCCAATCAAGAGACCTCTGATACCAATATCCTCCTCACGGGTTACTTGGAAGGGCTGCTCTATCACAGTCCCTCCTTGAGTGCACAGTAGTCTGCAGTCTTCTTCCATACAGAGGACAGCCTGGAAAGATGTTGTTAAATTAAGAGTTTTAAAAAAGATTACAAGTTTTTCATCTCCTCCTACTCCTTTCCAGTCTTGCTTTCTTGCAGATACTTGTAATTCCTCTCACATTCCTACTGCTGCTCCCTCTACAAATACTGTGAAACAAACGAGGAAGATGAAGCTGATAAAAGCTGAAGTACGTTACCTTACTTTGGGTTCTCAAGAGAGGCTTAGATCAACGGTCACAGCATCTTGCCAATATTGATTAGACGTGACAGCAGCTTAAATATTTGTATGAAATCTTAAGTATTATTTACTTGTTACAAATGCCAGAAAGTAGATTAATCAACTTTGTAACACTGAATATTTAATACACTTTATCATAACTACAGGCTGCTGTGATTGATTACACTTACTTCCTTTTTCTTGGCCTTCTTTTCCCAGGGTATGAAGATGGAAATGACTGGACTTCTAAATCAACTTTTCATTTTAGCTTAAGTCAACTATATATATATAGCACTATTTTTCAGTAAATGAAATATAATCCGTATTTGTCCTTTTCTACTTTTTAGGTCCTCTCTTTTCTATAAATATCAACTGGATAGTGAAATACAATATAGTATAGTCCTCAATTCTGAGTTAAGTTTATTTCAGTATTTTTACTGAAATGCTGACAACAAAATATTGGTTAAAACGTCTGACTTTTTGTATTGATTAATCTATGTTTAGTCACTTGAACAACAGAAGGTAACACCTAGAATTAATCAACTTTGTCACAGCTGAGATTTCAAGATCTCTGGTAAGCTATAGCAATAAGACAAATGTATTAGTAATAGGCTGCCTTGCATTATTTAAGAGGCTGAGACCACCCTTTTGGAACATGTGGCTTCTAATAACACTTGTGGTAATATCAGGCACTTGAAAGAATAAAAGGCCAGAGAAAAAACATCCATCATCACTACATACATGCTGCAGCTGAGGATATCTGGGTTTCAACTCTGTGCTGAGGTAATTTCACAACAATACAGCTCCTGGTTTGGACTTTTACTGCAGCACAGCCCACAGCAGAACAGCATGCCCACGGCCATTAGACTTCACTACAGAAGTATTTGGGGAGACAGAGGAAAGAATTATGTCTGCATTGTTAAAGCTGAACTGCAAAAGCTTGATTCATCCTCATTTTGCTAAGATACTGCAGACAAAAAATGGCTCTTAGCCTAACTTCTCTAATATGATTTGAAGGCAATATGCCATCAGACATTTCAATTCACAGACCTAATTACTGGGTTTGTCTGATGCTTGTCAAACAGTTGGGAATTAATTTTGGACAAATATTTCTGTTTGAAATGGATGGCATGCAGTATAATTTGTGAAACAAACACTTGGTCATAGCTCTGAACACAACCAGAACGGATGTGCTGGTGCATTTAGCCTTTAAACAAACATTCTCCCCATTTTCTAGCAGAGTGAATTCAGAGAGAAGTGCCCATGTATCTCATGATGCAGTTAAACTCACATGAGTGTAACACTCCTACTGCACTTAGCCAAGAGACCACTTCCATTACAGCTTGCTCTCCTCCCTCCCTCCTTGCCAAAGCTTACCACTTTCAGGAAAAAAAATTCCACCCAAAGGCAAATTTTCTCTATAGCTTCAGCATAACTGAAGGAAAGATATTTCTCTGTACAAGAACTTCAGTTTTTTTCTATGGGCTAACCAAACTGCAGACTAAACCACCACAAAAACGAGAAGCCACTTGCTAAGCATAATATGCACCCCTTTGATTTCCCTCCTTCACTTCTTTCATTAGACATTTTACAGCATATAAAGCTCTTACCAGACCAGAATAAAAGAGTTGTGAGGGTGTTTCCATTCCAGTGATGAGTTGAGCACACTTCTATACTGATCTGCTGAAGCAGTGAATAAGGGGTCTGCTGTGGCGTGACTTTCCTTACAATAAAACTTAGTACTAAAAATACAATAAAATGTGAAAAATCTTACCTGGTCCAGTATTTACTTCTATTGCACTAAACTGAAAATAAGACCAAATTTAGTTCTATGCTACATCTTGGGTCAATAAGGATCAGTGGCTGAGCCTGCTGAAAGTTATTGCACTGCTGTTGGTAAAGGCACAACGTAGGTTTAGACGTTTAGACTACATTGTTGTGGCTGGGTGAATGAAAGCTCCACCTCACATTTTACAAGTGAAGTGTAAATTTGTCAAATTACAAGACAAATTCTGCTTTTCCTGAATCCCTGGTACTCATGGAATACCAGTTCTTAGCTGTTCTCTGCAGAAAGCATTATGCCCCCTAAGAGCTGATGCCAGACTGAAAATTAATAGGTCAAACACAATCTATTAATTGCTAGATCTTTGCTAATACCCAAGTCTTGGCACAGCTTCTTTCAGACTAATTTCTCCAAGCCCTCCCTGATCCTCTCTTGCTGAAAAGCAGCTTCTGAGCTATCAGAGTTTGGCCTTTCAGCAGAGCTCACATGAAAACACAAAAATGTTTGATGGAGAGGGGGAAAATGTAGCTCACATCCTGTTATGGAATCAACTGTCTTTGCAGTTGACACTTCAGCTATATTATTTATGCTCATATTTCAAAGAAAAGTACTGCATTCACTCAGGTAGAATAGGAATATGTACTTTTTAACATAAAATTATGCTGTAGGGAAGCAACTGCAAATTGCATAGGAGAATGTAAATTCTCTCAGACACTAATTACTACAGTATGAAAACATAAGTGTGATTCCTCTCACTTTATTTCTGATACTATCCAAAATGTAAAAAAACCCCAAGCTCTCAAACATTTGACATACTTTAGCATCAATTCACAAGTATTACCTATTTTGCTAGCTAAGAGAGAGTAAAATCTCTCCTGAAATGACTAGCAACCTTCTTCCCATAAGGCCAGTCAATGAAAAACTTGCTGTAGTAGTATTAATAAGTAACAATAATTTTGCAAATTCAGTAGGTTAATCAGTAGCCTGATTTTTTTTTCTTTCTCCTTAATTCTGCTAGACTTCATCATCCCAAATTGTTTAATCTGTAACTGTGAGCCACTGCTTGTTACGAGAGTACCAGTTTCATGATAAATACATCCCTTAAGCATTGCTCTGCAGTAAAGACAACATTTTTTGGGAGAAGGATCCTGTAAGGTGGTACTAACACAGTGGGGATTTTCTTGCTGTGGAATCTTTTTTGGTAGGGTAACTATACTGACTTTTTTAACTTACCCAGTAAAACCATAATGCAACCAATCAATGAGTAGGTGAAAACACACAGCAATGTGACTTCTAGCTGGAATGGTGGCACTTTGATAAACATGCCTAAATCTTATTTTGTGAATCAGCAAACAACACATAATTTTTAGTGCTGCTGACAACTTCATTATTTGAGAGGGTTGGTTCTGTGAAATGACTACAAAATAAAAATTAGAAATTAAAAATAAGCTGTATATTCATTACAGCTTATGTTCAGCATTATCACTCTTCTGAAGGCAATTACGTTTTATGGTAGCAGTGTGTAAAAAGTAGCTATACTGTCTGAGTCAGAGATTTTTGATATATCAGGAGTCTTCTTGCTGGAAATCTTTTCTGTATTTTCACCAAGGCACACACAACTCCTAGCACCTGCATGATAGAGATGTGAAAACGCTTCCAAGTCTGTGCAGTAATAACCCACAGTCCATGCCCAAAGTCTGGATATTAATGGGAAGCATGTGTGGTTACTGTGGGCTGAAACGCATTAACAAACTCCCACTGTGAGGGGCTGCACTCCAGGAGCCAGGTTTCAGACTTGATAGGGAAAAAAAGAGCATCATACCTTCCCCACTGTACACCCTGTATTATTTATGCTTTTAAGAACTCTCTCTCCTCTGTGTTCTTACTGAAGAAATTTAGCCAGTTAGTTCTGCCCATGTCGAAGAAAGAGATGAATGCAAAGAAGTCAGCGAGGCATTTCCAACCACAGGAACTGGAGCAGCAATTGCACACCAGCTCCATGTGTTCTCCTGTTACTGATGATGCTGAGGCTTAAGACCTCAGCAACAGACCTAAACCTACTGTGTAAGTCATATTAGATTCAACATACAAAAAATTAGCTGGGAGACCTAAGTTACACATCATCTGTCAGTGCATGGTGCTTAATTTCCTCTTCATCATCTTTTTTAATGGGCTATGTATGTATTTCAGCAATTCAGTGGAACACCCTCATAAAAAATTACCAGTGATTAAGCATTGATTAGGACTTCCCAGGGAAGTGATGGAGTCACTATTCCTGGAAGTGTTCAAGGAATGGCTGAATGTGACACTTAGTGCTGTGGTTTAGTTGATATGGTGGTGTTCAGTCAAAGGTGGGACTCAATCTTTGAGGTCTTTTCCAACTTTAATTATTCTATTACTAGGAAAGAGAAAGTGACTCAGGACGGTTACCAGCCATGTGGTGTGTAAGGTGTTGTTTGCTTGTGAGGACAAGCAAAGAAACAAGAAAAAAGGCATCCAAAAAAGCTAAAAGCATCCCCTGAGTGAGAACAATTTTTGATCTTCAGGTTGTAATTAAAACCAATCTACTTGACTTCAGAAACTGCCTTGCACTCTGCATGCCTTCACAGAGTTGGGCACTTGGTTATCCGTGCCTCTGGTTCACAATGAAGAGCTGAAACAAAGCCCACACGGTGGCCTACCATTGCAGAGGAATGCAGCAGTGTAGGCCTGGCTCAAACCCTCTCACTCTTGTTTTCCACAACTTCTGGCATTGCCTCCACTTGCTGAGGGCTACAAAGGCGAGTACAGAAAACAAAAGAGCCTGTGGTTGAAACCAGTGGGACTTGCTATGGCAGAAATTTGGAATCTATGAGAAGCATGCGGCAATTCTCCACACGGCCTGCAGAGAGGTTTTTAAAAACTTCAACAAAGAATTTTATCCACCCACTGCTTTCAAAGAAAAATGTTCCTTTGTGTTACTAGAACATATAGGTTTGTTTTAATCTCGAATATCTCACAAAAGAGCCTCCCACAGCAAAGCGAGCTGGAGCATCATTTATAACAAACAATTTCATGTACTTAAGGAGGAGAAATTAAATCACCTGCCGACCCATCAGCATTTGTATTCTTTAAAAATTGTGCAGCTGACTAGTATTAGACTAAGATTGCTCGATTATTCATCTTTTCTGCTTCAGTTGCATTGAGTCTGAGTAATTGTTAGGTTGCAAAACTTGGATATATCCCCCCCACCAAAGTAGAGCAAAATGAGTAGTGCTTCCGTCAGACCTCACAACTTCCACTGTCTTTTGTATTTTCCACATCAGTTATGTTTCACTGGAAAACAGCCTATTTCCATCAGTGTAACTGGGTACCCAACATTACAGTTAATTTTTTTTTTTCACAATACCATAAAGAAACAAGGCCTTAAAAGCAGCAGAAAAAGAAATGTTGCTGAAATGAGTGAGGTGAGGACAATGACTGAACCAGCTGGTTCAAAGAAGTTGCTCAGAGCATGATAAGCAGCACAAAAAAAACCCTATCTGTAGAATATTTCCTGTTAAAACTCATCATGTAGCGCCTCCAAAGAGGGCCTGATAACACTGCTGTGTTTTTCTTGACCAGGATTTAAGTGTCTGGGTGGTGTTTTATTGTTTAGAAAGTACAAACTGCAGAAGAAAATACACTTGGAATAAGTTAACGAAATAAGCCACCTTTAAAAAACATGGTTTGATTGTGACCACAGAGAAACTACTTACAGCCTGAGGTTATACACTCCAATTCCTATAAGCTGCATTTTAGTTCTACAGAATAACAGTGTTCATGTGTGTTAACTTTTCCTGAGACCAACTAACCCAACTACACCCAAACAGAGTCCAAAGTAGTGGAGTTTTCCATATGTTAAAACAAAGAGAGAATATGAATGTTTTTAACTCCCCCAAAATAACACACCGATTTGCTGGTCTGAGGACATAACTTCAAAGTCTGTTTTCCAATGCAGCCTTGTATAGGGCAGGTCCAGACAAAAAAGCAAATTACAGGAGTATGGCAGTCCTAGAGAGAAGAGTGCACAACACAAGCCAGGTTTCTGGAAGCTGTGAATCACCTGCAGAATGATGTAAACAATAAGCTTGACATTTTCATTTCCTTCAGGTGTACATTAACATATCTCTGAATTTCTCTATTTTGCCCTAGTATATTCTGAACTGAAGCTTTTAATAGCACAAGTGACCCCAGAAAGTCACGGTTACAGAATTTACAGTGAGGGGAATTATGCTGGTAGTTTTTAGAAGATTTTTTTTCCCCCAGAAAATTCTGCAGTACACCACAGTGGTATAAATGACACATTCTGAGTATGACGCACGTATTTGCCAATATTTCTAAAAATATCTGAAATACCTGGGCACAAATAAGCCTGTAGGCCATTTACCATTGTGTTGAATTCTTGTATATGTAAAACAAAATTGGAGATGTGGCTCTTCAGAAGCTGACAAAACATACCTCCCAAACAAACAAACAAACAAACAAACCCAAGCCAAAAAAGATGGGGTAGGATTGTTCAAGTCTGCCTAAACTTCAGCTCTTTACAATCAGCCATTAGTCATTGTCTGGCACTATCTTCACTTTGGAACTGATTTTCACCTGAACACCTGTGGTGAAAGGTCAGAGGAGCAGAAGTGAGCAGGAGTTTCTCCCAGTCACACAGAGTTTGTTCACAGAGCTTGTCACATCTCAGAAACTGATGGATTACTGTGAGTACCCCTGAGCCCTGTGGGAGGCAGAACCCCAGGGGGAGAGCTCCCTGCCCCAGGAGGGTGCAGAGGCCCAGCTGTGTCCTGCATATTCAGCTGTGCCCAGGAGGTGGAAGATGAGCCCCCTGTGTCCCAGGGCAATATAATGATGCACACCTGCAGCTTAACCCGGACATCTGGAGTGGAAGTAGCTCACATTGCAGTGGGGACAAGAGCCACACCACCAGCTGCATCCATGAGGTGGAAGATGAGCACCTCTGTAACCCTTTGGGGAAGCAGAGGACCAGGTCTTCAGCTCGACCTCCAGTTCTGGATGCTGGCATTAAGAGAAGGTCCCTTTCTCTCATGGACACTGTAGCAGCCATGTGCAGCTCCAGCTCTGCCTTTGGTGTGGATGGTGAGAAAGTCATTCTGCCTAAAAGATCAGCAGCTGACTGGTAATTGTAAAAACACAGTAAATGCTTCACAAATGTGTAATTTCAGGGACGTTCAGCACTCCAGATGTTAGTTTTTGGCTGCCTGGCAATGCTTACTCTAACCAGATTTTAAAACGTTTTCATGTAATCATATGGGATTTTAGAAGGTGACAATCAAGCTGACAGCTCTGAACTCTGAGGAGAAAGCTGAAAGCCAGGTTACTCAAAGGACAAATTTCACATGCCATATTCAAAGTCAGCAGAGAAATCACATTTATGGCAGGGATGCTGCTGGGGCACAGACTCCCAAGGCTGCATTTGGCTGCTCTCACAGTTTAAAGCCTCTCTGCAGGCTCTGGCACAGGAGCAAAGCACTCGAGGATGTTGCACCCTGATCACTGCCTTGAACAGAGGGATTTTTGCTACCATGCTCTGTCCTGCTTGTCAGAACAGCTTTGTCTGGAAGCTGCACAATGGAGAATGTCAGCACAGACCTAGGAGCAGAGCCATGGAATTGCTGTGACAGAATGAGAGGAGGATATAAAGATATTGCAATACATGCAACGAAAGACAGGTAGTTTGCTAAAATACTAATTATTTCAAGGCCTTTACACTATTACAATCAATACAATAGAACTCCCAAGATTCTTAGAAGTAGTGTGGATTAAACTGCAAAAGTAAACTGTTTAGAGACTTCTGAGTGAAGCTATTTCCTCAGTGAAGAAATTTGATAACCAAAGAAATATTTTTCAGAAGGGAACTCTAATGTATGCCTGAAAAATTGATACAAGATTTGGTTAAAATATCTGCCTGCCTGAGAGACAGATTGAAAGAAAACCTTATTCCAGAACTTATCATAGGGTTGACAGGTTTACCTTCTTCATAATTGCCTCAAGTGCCTCCCTAAACCAGAAAAGAATAGTTGAAACCAAGCAAATAAAACAATGAACCCAAAGGATTAAGGCTGTCTGCACTGACTGAATTGGCACAAGGCCTAACAGCAGAGATATTATTCCACAGAAATACTGGCAGAAAGCTGAGAATAAGATGTTCAAAAGAAAGATACCAGGGGGGAAAAAAAAATATGACTGGGTTTTTTTTTGATGATGAGCTGAAGACATTTAAAGCTGGACACAAATCACCTTGTCTGTCTATCCTGCAAGAAATGACTGGCATTTACCAAGGAATAAAGAAACATTACCATGGAAAGACTTTACAGTCCGAGATGAACCACAGAATCCGCAGCTTTACATGTCTAGATCCAAGACTTCCAATCCTGAAGTAAAGGTCAGTGTTTGCACTGGTCAAACCATTCTGCTGTTCTCTCTGTCTCCCTCTCTGGCCCCCAGCAGTTTCCATTCCTTCCTCCCACCTTCCCTTCCCAAGGCTCCTGGACCAAAGCTGCCATACAAACTGCTCTGCTGTGCTGCCTATCTGACTCCCACGAGCTGCAGCTCCACAAAGATCATGATCCCTTGCCATGCTGCTGCAGGCTTTGGCAGGCTTCTTGTGGAGCAAATTCCAAATTATCTCTGCATAGGAATTCACCTCTGGAATCTCTCCTTCTTGTAAGAGCTGCCTACACAATGCCAGACAGAGCTGTCAGAAGCTAGTACAAGCAAACACTTCCAAACCAACTACAAGGATCACAAGATTAAAGTGCTACCTCTCCTCACCTACTCTGTCAGATGCTTACAACCCATACATGTTCTTACAATGTTAACCCAAAACATCTAAATCCAAAGGGTCCCACTTGGAAAATAAATACTGCATGGCTTTTTGCCCCTTCTCACTTGCATCTGCTGCTCTGGATTATTGACATTTGTCCACATTGCTAAGGTCTTTCAAAGTCCTGTCAGGATACATCTCACAAACACCTTTCCAGCAGCAACCCTCTACAGCTCTGTTAACGGAGCACTGCTGGGCCAGCATCTGCCCACAGTTCTCTTAAACCAACTTTATGTGTTGTGTGGTTGGTGCCACAGATTGTTGATTTGGTTTGAGGAGTTTGTCTTTTCTGCACTGAAAGAATAAATATTTAATTTCTCAACCTCCCCAGTGAAATTGAAATGGCTGTGCTAACACAAAGATCATACAACTGCTGCCTCCTCTATGTCCCAATTACAAACAGGGCTCTCCCCATTTCGTTCTACAAACTCCTCTCTACAGGTAGTGCATGAAAGGAAAACAAAACATTTCTATATTGGCTGAAGAAGGGAGGAAAATTACAAGATTTCCAAAGTAGCCTAGGCCATGGGTAGGATTTGTACAGCATGAAATCCCTCATTTCTAAAAGATGAATTTACACGGTGTTTGATAGACTGAGAGAAAATGTGGTCTGCTCACACATCAATTTAAAATCATCTATTATTTCAGTGGGATTTTACCTGAGATACAGAATGCTCTTAGTCAGAAAAAACCCCAAGGAAATTATTATGGAATCTCAAATCTATTAATGTAAAACCAGACAAAAGTCCATTTCACCTCTGAGCTACGCATCTGTCAGAGCAGCCTTAGAGATATCTGCTCTAATATTTCTAACCTCAGCTATTCTGGGTCTTTAGAAACTCCATTCCATTCTCCATCATTATAAACTACACCCTACACTTCTAAAAATATTAAAAAATCTGTTCCCATCTATACTAGGCCACATCAAACATATTTGCTATACACTAACAAATCAATGATATCAGATTATAAATAATGAAGAGGTTTTTTACATTAAGAAAACCCAACACATTTTTCCCCCAGGCTGAACACTTGTGAGCTGTACCATAGTGCTCAATGTGACTCAATGCTATATGAAGAACAATGGTGACAAACTGTATAAAACCGCGGCAGTGATCGATGGTACTTCACACAATATCTGCTTTTCAGTAGCAGCATTCTAAGAGTGAAAAACTGCTTGCACAGTACCAAGCCTTGTACCAGTTCGTGGGAGTTACTGCTATTAAAAAAGGAAAGAAAGAAAATAAAAGAATTCACAAACTTTATTTTGCTATTTGAGGATGTATAAAGTCACTTTTCATGTGATGAAGAAAGCACGCTCAGCAAAAAGAGCTGTTAACTCTGAAGACTAAAATGGCAGTATGATTGAGCTACACAATACTTTAACAAGCAAGCAAGGCTATAAACATGTTTTTTTCCCAAGTGTACTTTGGGTATGTTTCCCTCAATCCACCCAGCAAGCATGAGGATGAGTAAAACCACCACTTCTAGAAAAGTTCATGAAGAACCTGAGAGCAACTCAATGGGTTACACCAGAAGGACTATCCCAGGGCAGCAACTGTACACAGAGGATGTACATAGCACACAGTCCTGCTCACCCAAACTTAGGATGCAGCCCCAGGGAGGCAGGTGATACCATGCCTGCTTTTTGCAGGCAGAGGTTGCTCCACAGTGCCCAAGGCCAGCAGAATCATGCTGGAGCCCTCAGCACCACTCTCATCCCAGCCGGCAAACCTGACTAATGCCTGGCTTGGTGCTGCACTGACCTGGGACTGGCAGCCTCCAGCTGCCCTTTCCTGGGTGCAGCAGCCCTGTGCCTGCTGGCAAAAGGCTCAGCAATTCGTGGTTCTGGGCCTGTGTTTGCAAGAGCACTATCCACTAAGCCATTTAAGAAATAAACAAAACAACTCCACCTTGGTTTTCTCAGCAGGAAGCTTTCATTTTTCTGCCTCCTAGGAAGTTGTGCAGACAACTCACAGGAGGTAGAAAGTGCTCCACAGACAGAAAAATAGCTGTGTTAATATTATCTCTGAAAATAAAAAAGACATTTATTTCCCAGGTAAGTGCTGTAAGAGCATTTCTGCAACCATAGATTACGACTGGCAAAATGAGAAGTCTTTCATATTCACAGTCTGTGGTTTCCCAGAAAGTTACCAGCATCCCTCTGAAATAGGTAAATGATGCAATCTGTTTATAAAACCCTTGCACCTTGGTTCAGTTCTCAATTTAGGATGCAGTCCATTGTAGAGAATCATGGGCTTTGCTTATCCTGAGAAAACAGGATAACCAGGACAGCCTGATAAAGGGGTGCCACAGACTGTAGAAGTCATATGTGCTGGAAGTAGCAGAAAAATTGCCATGTACTTCCAGATTTGTGTTCATGGCCTACTAAGAATTTTTTTTCTCCCCACTGCAAGCCTGAAGTACTGGAATCAAGGATAAAAAAAATACAAAGGAAAAAAAATCTAATTCCATTCCATTCACAGTAACTGTGAAGAACAGCTGGAAGAACACATGGTTCGAGGACACACTTCCAGGTCCCACGTGCACCAGCAGGCTCTGCAGCCTCTTCCCACTCACTCATCTGGGAGTTCCCTGTTCAATGTCAGCTCCAGCCCAGGTCCAGCCTGCCAGGACACAGCTTGGACGAGACAAAGGGCTCTGAGGATCCTCCCGGTGGCTGGGCTGGAGCTTTGGCTGTGGCTCCTGGCAGGCCAGACTCGCTGCCCGTGCCCAGCCTGTGTCTGCCCACGGTGGCACCTGCCAGGGCTCTGGCAGCCCTCGCTGCTCCTGCTCCCCTGAGGTGCCAGACCCTACCTGGCTCGCTGCCACCCTGCTCCCAGCTCATCCCCATGCTGGCCAGGCCACTCCTGCTGCTCCCAACAGCACGAGAACATCAAGCTGTGATAAGCAAACACATTTAATTTTGAGCTCTCATTTATTATCTTTGGCTTATTGCAGGAGGGATTCAACTTCAAAAGTTTCCCTCTAAGGTATACCTCAAAGGTATGTTCCTCTTAGCAGCAAAAAAAGCCCATTGCAGACAGTATTGCCTGAGAAACAAGTGGGAAAAAAGAAATCAAATGCATGCAGATTAATAGACCGAGATATATTTCATAAAAGTAAGAAAATAAGTAGTTGATAATCAGGACAAAAACTTGCATAAGTCTCCAGCTCTGACTGTTTGCCTTTCAGAAAGTATCATAAAGAGGCATTTACTGAAACAAATCCCCTTTTTCCCACCCACATCTCCTGACAATTCTTTCTGTGACAATAAATAAGACAGGTCTATCACACCCTATTTTAGATTTCCCAATTTCCTATTCTGGTAAGGAAAATATTTCTCACATACCTGAAAGGAATAAAATTAAGGCCCATATTCTTTGCAGGTGGCTGATACAACTTAGCTGAAATCAGCAATTGTCAAATTATCCTACACTACTACTGATGTCACAAGCAGCATGTTGCAACCCATATTGAAAAAGAGAAAAAAGACAGAGGATAACTTGATGAGGAGCTATACCATGACATTATCTGAGCATCTATTATTTTTCATACAAGTCTAATTTATCATTTGATACAGTTTGACTGGAATATTTCAAGTTGAAATCATGCTGCTTACATCTTTCTCTCATTGCCAGGTCTGTCACACGTAATAAAAGGTGTCAGGCTTTCTAATACAGTAAAAGTTAACTTACAGAGTAGTTCATTACTTACTTACTGCACACTTTGTATGGTCCTTAGAAGCTGCATGGGGCTAGCTAAATGATAACTACCATCATCATCATCACAACTAACCAGCAGATAAAACTGCATCATCTGCTGCCATTATTCTTCCGCTTGCACTGCAGTATAGATTTGCTACTTTTTAAAGATTATTTTGACTGGTATTCAAGTCAGTAGGAGACATTTGCACTTATGTGAGTGGCAGGACACCCAGCCCAGTTCACAGGAACTTAGCATAATTTAGCTGATGTAATTAGCAGAAGCTGGCTTACCTGGTGACAGACCAAAGGCAATTCCCTTAATAAACATAAACCCTTAACAAATGAATAAATGTCAGCAAAAGGCAAGGGTGGATGTACTGCAAGGCAGAGGCACCACATCCCTGGAGTGTGCACCAGGCCACTTCCTGACAGTGAAGGTTCCCATGTGGTCATACACAGTTTCTCCAGCAACATCTACACAAACATGAGCATTAATAACTCGGAGGTAAGAGCAGCATTAAGCCTGCAGAAGGGCTTGCTAGCTAGATCAAATATGCTTCAAATGGTAGCCAGAAAAGGAATGGATATGAAAACGAAATACATTTAAAAGGGTCAGTGATTCTATGAATAGAAATTTATTCAGATGCTGTCTTTTTATGTTTTGCAACTCAAAACAGATCAAACAAGGCTCTGCTTCTGAAAAACACAATATTCAATGAATACCATGGCACTTGAATGCTGACTGGAGAGATGCCAGTGATATCAGAGAAGCAATGTCTTTTTCTCCTCTACCGAAACACTCTTTGCCCTACACAATGGCTACAAATCTTTAAAAAATGGCTGAGTGGAACTCTTTTATCTGTGACTAAGCATACGTATCAGGGACTGTGTGCTTCATCCCCCTTACAGGAATTACACAGTGTCATGATTCAGAACTAAGCTGATCAATCCCTGGGAAACATCCATCGAATTGTCAAAGCATTCCTGCATCTATTTTACCTAAATTGAAAATTTATGTAAAACAAAATCTCTGAAGAACTAAGAGGCAGCCTTAGCTGTATTCCAAATAGCCTGAGAAAAAGTCTGTTCTTTTTGTCTGTTCATACCAGATGAATTATTGTGGTATAGCTGTGCCCATGCTATGTGTCAGGATGTGAATTCTGACATCCTCAGTCACCCAGCCTGCCCATGAAGATTTTTTTTCTTTTTTTTTTTTAACATGGGAACATAGATACAAAGGTGTGGAAGGGGAAAGTAAAGGGACTGTAAGCATGTGAATACAGGAAAAAAACAGGACCTAGCTCTAGGAGAGATGGAAAATATCACTGGGGTCCTGCAATTTAGAGGGCTTCTTCGTATCTTCTTCCTCAACTTTAAAAGAAGGGAGAAACAATTGCTTGTTTTAAAAGACACACATGTAAAAATAAATCACTCACTGAGAAAGAATTCCTAAGTAAAGAAATAACTCTTTAGATTCCAGGATCAGTTATGTGCTTGATCAGCCAAATTTTCAATCCCACTTAGGATGTGAACACTTTAGTGCTGTATGTGTACAAAACAAACCAACAAGCCAAATAACAAAAGCTTTCAACCCATGACCATGGCCAGTGCGAGACACATGCCTTGACCTTCAGATCAAGATCCAGGTGAGGAAGAAGGAAACATCCTATTCCCCTACTGGCAGAAGGGTACTCCATAATGGACATTTCTCTTGCTTCCCTTGTCTTGCTGCCCCATGAAGATGTCACAAATGAATTGTTAATTCCTCTTCTTTCAGCATACAATGGAATGTGCTCACCCAGAGCAATTTAAAAATGAAGGGTCTCCAGAAAGTGAAATTAAGTGTTTTCATTGTGTAGTTACTGCCCCAAAATGCCTCCCTTTTTGAAGAAAGCTTTTGTATCAAATTGCTGTTTAGGGCAAAGATGGACAATTTACTAGAAAGACAAATTCAGGCTTGTCACTGGTATGACCAGGTTGTTTTGGCAGTAAACTCTAACAGAAATCAAAAGCAAACAAGCCAAAAGTGTAGCCACCCTACCTCAGAATTAGGCTTTGTTTGAAATGGGGTGGAGAGAGGAGGTGGAAATAAAGCAGTGCCTGCCAAATTCTGCTTTTGGACTATTTACTTCAAATTTAACAAACCAATCCAAAGAGATTACAATGAGGTCAAAAAGAATTAAAAAGTAGAAGCAAAAATCAAACCAGTGCTTATCCAAGTGGAACTGGATGCTACAGATGGCTGCTCTTCAAGAGTGTATGTGTCAATTTATCGATCTTGCTTGGCTGCCCCCAGTGTGTTCTTACAATACACACACAGCTAGGGGCACTACTGCCAGCCAAACTGGAAAGGTTTTGTAGTGTCAGTATTTTGCCTGTCAGGTTAATGCTCATATGCAGTCTGGCATCAGATATTTTGACCTTCAACTCTTCCCAAAAAAAAGAAAACCCCAAACTCTGTCCCAGCTTCCAAATGCCAACAGTTGTTTTACATCTCAGAGTCCCCAGAACATGGTATTGACAGTGCTCATTACTAACATTTGCACAGGACAGATTCTTCTACTCCTTCTCTTCCATTTACAGTTTTTCCTTTGAGACTGAGCTGTAAATGCGAAAATACTCCAGGATATTCTGCAGAGTTACCACTGTGCTTAATGTTCTTCATTACTTACCACATACTCAGGTTAGATCTTTTTGATAATTCTTCCAGAGTATTTAAAATTCCCTTCAGGTATTTCAGAAAATCCACCCACAACATGCAAATTGCCTGCTCAAGAATGTTATGTCGCTTTTTGTTTTCTACCAGTTTCGCCCTCTTAATGGAGAGGGGTAACATGCTGTCATTATATCATGCACATTCACCTGGCTTTGGTTTTGGTAGGTTGTTTTTTAAATCTGAAGCAAGATACTAATCCACAGCACTTAATTCAGAGAAAGAAAAAAAGTTCAGCAGTAGATTTAGACATTCAAAATACTTCTCTCCAATAAAAAAAATCTCAGTGGGACCCTGAGAAACCTGGCTGTGCTAAATACCTTCTTCATGATAAAATAAAACCAGCACAGCTACCCAACCTTCCTGTTCTTCCTTGGGACCACAATTATGCAGCAATTTGTTGCTATCTAAATAACCTCTTGCTTTTGGACTCATTATCATGTTTTCTGCTCCACCAGGAGAAAATTAGAGTGTGAAGGGAGAAATGCCCGTGTGTTTTATTCAGCAGGAATATAAAATTAAATGTCAAATTTATACATTCCCATTTCCAGCCTTTGGCCCTCCAACAATGCAAAATCTAACAGACTGTGTGTTCTTCCTGATCATAAGCAGCTCAAAGCCAGCCATCACAGCCTATTCTACTGGGACAGGCTGAAAGCAGTAGGAAGAGCTAGTGAGATTCTAGACACAGCAATTGGTCATATCTGAGACCTAGAGATAAGACTGAAATTCATTCCCTTTCATAAAAATTACAGACAAACCTGAAGTTATGGATAAATAGTACAAATAAAAAAGTAAAAATATGTTTCTAATGCTGGCAGCATTAAACTAATTAGCAGGGAGAAAAGGGGAAAAAGAAACCCAACAACAAACCAGTAGAACTCTATGATGAGAATATAAATATTACATTGAGGCTCATTTCAGTAGGTGAGAACTAGCGATTTTGCTAAAGAGCATATATTTTTTCCCCTGAGATTTTATTAAGGCATGGGCACTGCACAAGCAAAAAATATAAATTCCAGATCTTAATTTTAAATTAGTGCAATTTATGATCTTCAACTTCCATTTTTCTTCATCTAGAATGAAAAGGTTAGGTGATATGAACATCCCAGAGAACACAGAATATATGTATTCGTAATCATTCTGCTGCTGACTGTGCAACACTTGTGTATCATACAAATACTTGCTTGCACATACACATGCACAACATAAGAAAACCTCAGTTTTGTTATTAGTTTTCAAATTCAAAGAAAAGAAAAGACATCTTGTTGTGGAATTTGTCTCAGTCTTGACTAGAATTTGTTATTACAGCAGAATGGCCTCAACTGCCCTGAGCAATGCTATTATCCCAGGTCATCTCATCAGTATTCCTTTGTGCAAGGCTGGAATATTCACTGGTATGTGGCTTGCAGTTTCCCACATACAACATTTAAAAATCAAAAAAGGAAAATCTAAATTACTTCAAATTGACTCTTAGCATATGGACCCTTTTTTCTTTTTCTGGTGATCAGGGATGAGAGAAAAGAGATAGATGGGCTAATATTGTTTAGAATGTTTGTGGAACAGCCAGGTTAACCATCAGAAGCTCACCAGGAGAACTTTTGTGTTTGTTGGTAAAGATGCTACAAAGCAGCTGAAGTAGTGAGCCCTGGCAGTAAAGGAAAACCAGGAAGTGGAGAAGAGAATAAGGAAGAAAAGGAAGGAACCAGCCAGATGGAAGGATGCAAAGGCAGCTAAAGAAGGTCTGTCAGAAACTAATGGATCAGCAGGTGAGAAGAAAATATGGTGAGAAAAACACAGGGAAAAAAAACCTGGTGGTAAGAAAAAGCAGACAACAGCAGTAAAATAGTGTAGTCACACCGAAGGAATCAGTCACAGCAAAAAGGATGACCTCTGGGCTGGAGAAATGGCCCAGTGCATATGGAAAACACAGTCTGTGGTAGAGGTTGTGTTTACAACAGGAGGATCTTTAAACTGCTTTAAGAAAAACCAAGAACACTAGACAAGTGACTAGGGGAAGGTAGGAGGGAGGTATTAAAAAAAAAAAAAGCACCAGGCAGGTTAAAACACAAAAAATCTCGAACATTTATTTCTGCAGCACTCTATTCCACTAAAATCAGGGATCTGGCAACAGATCAGGCTGCATTTCTCGACTGCCAAACCGGTCTAGTTTGAGACAGTAACAACAAGGTAACATAAACTCTGACTTTCCTCCTCAGAAAGAAATCATGGCAACCAGTGACCCTATTGTGCTTTGTTGTTGCATAATTGTTAAAGAAATGCTTTCCGATGCCCTGTGAGAGGGGGTACTATCTCGAAAGCTCAAAGGGATTGTTCATTTGATCACTAAGCACAGTGTTATTCCAGCCACTCATGCATGCAGAGAATGCCTCTATTCTTATGTTCCCCTGAGAGTTGAGGTCATCTGAGATATGTTGGCTATCACATACAAAGGCCGAGGTAGAACTGCTGGCAGGACATTTCAAGTATTTTCACAGACCTGGAATTTCTCATCTGCCTTTTTGGATGAACTCAGTGACCACCGGCTAATTTAAAAGGTGTTAGGATACAAGCAGTCCTTTAGTCAAGAGTTCCAGCCTTGAGACCCTTTGTGCTGAATGGTGAAGCAGTTTTAAGAATGACAAAACAGATACAGATGTGTTTCTAATCCCGGATCCATCTGTCTCTCCCCACAGCCTTAGGCAGAAACCTAAAAGTGCATTTATCCAACATTCTTAGCACAACTAGATACTAACACATGAGGAAAAAACAAATATTACAAAAACCCTAAAACAAACAAACAAACCAAAACAAAACCAAAAAGCCCAAACAAACAAAAAACCCTAAAAAACCCCCAAAATACCCAAAAAAATCTCCCAAGAAACTACACTCCAAAACAAGGAAAATCCCTACACTCAATACCCAAACACTAGGCCAAAAAGCTGTACACAAAGATAATGTAATTAGGAAAGAATAAGGTTATTCCATTCTGTCCTTTTCTACAGTCTCCCACACAAGATTTATTTCTTACCTCTTAAATTTTGTTTTATAATATTTTATTCAAGTCACATCCTTGTGATGCACTTTAATGATTCTTGAATTGTTTTGTTGAAAACATTAAGTTGTTTACCAGTAATCTCAAAAATGAGATGCTCAGCCTCTTATCCACAGATATGTTAATGTAAAAAAACCCCAAACAATAAAACAAACTGCCTCTGATTCACACCACTTTAGCACAAGCAGCATATAGGGAAGAACTGGTACTATGTGCTAAAATCTACAGAAACTTATACACTTTCCAACTTACACACTTCAGAGAGACAAGGAAATTGCCTTTGCATCTCCACTGTGTGCACATTGCTGTTCTCTGAATTAACAAACCAGTCTAGGAATTAAACAGATGAGTACATAGAGCATGAAAGGACATAAATATGCTTTATCAAATTCCCCCCCTAATCCAAGTTGTAATTTTATCTTCTCCCCTGTGGAAGACACAGCTTACTAGCATGGTTCCCTATTTTTGTGTATAAATAGTATCCTTAAAATAAATGCACTATTGCAACCACAACCTTTTAAGAAGATCTGAAATGTTATAAAACCCCACACTTAATGCAAATTAACTGCAATTTTCAGAAAGACATGACCTCATTAGCAATTCTATGAAGAAGAAATGTTAGGATATTTCACTCTGATGAAAATGTCACTATTTGCACTGATTTTTTTATTTAACATTACAGATTAAAAAATTACAACTTTGCAACATTCTGAGATCATCCAGATCCCTTTCCATTCTCTAATTAATATAGCAAATAAAACAACTAAATAAAAATACCAGAAGTACCAAGTATTTATATACTCCCTCAATGAAAATGAATCTGCTAAATTAGAGGGTTTATATTTTTATTTAAATCAGGATATTTGAACTATGAATCTTGCCTTTAAAAAATACTTGTCTTTACGTTGCAATGTTGTAACACAATTATGTCAACACAAGCAAACTAATAGAGATGGAGAAGAAAATGCTCTAAATCCTAAACAGCTCCCTATGTCAAACTATCTTATATTCTGACTTTTCCCACAATTCATTCCTGATAAGGAACATGATTATAGAACTCTGAAAATAGACACGGAGTTTACTAGAAAGCCAGGTATTTGGACATGCCAGTAGTGGTCGGGTGTGACAATGACTAGCCAAAGCAGTGTGTGATTTTAAATAACATGCTGATTTCAAGACATTCATTTCTGTTTTCTTGAGAGGCCAAGGTCCACAGCTTCCTGTTTCTTATTTTATTTTTAATGGTATCTTGATGCCAATTTGCAAGAACATTTCAGTCTCAGAAATCTTCTAATAGGTACCTTTAGGCAGAGCTAAAAAGGGTCTTTTTACATGAGAACTCAGAACACACAGAAAATCATATTTTCACTGCAGGAGACATTTTTAATCATGAAACAAAATGTATGAAATATTTTCATACATGAAACAAAAATAACCTGTGGGTGGCAAACGTGTAACTCAGAAACCAGAAAGACATTTTTCCCTCCTTATAATCGTTCAAAATTGAACAACAAATTACAAGTCAATATAAGAAGATTGTTGGGCTGAAGAGAGGAATAATTTAAAGGCTTGCCTTCAGGGAGCAGTCACCAGCAGAACTGTATTGCCACAGGTGTGACACTGCAGCTGTAACCCTGCCAAGAGCAGCAACAGCATTTAGAGAGGCTGCCAGTGAAGTACACATCCACAGAGAATAACTGTGCTGCTGAGATTCTGCTACTGAGTTCACCCAAATGGAACAGGCTTTATCAGGAATAGTCTAGAGAAATTTCTGCAAAATCTAGAGCAATTTGGTCCTTGTCTTACAGTTAAGAGCAAAATACTGCTTGGTGTAAAAGCAGTCTGACTGGCAGGGAAATTCCCATTTCTCAGAAATGGGAATCAGCAGTAACAGGTGCAGAGCAACCTTGTTATGGTCTAATGTTTATAGATCAATGGGCTCAGTGAGGTCCAGTCCTTGACTAGGTGCTCCTGCAGTATGAATAGTGACTGAAATAATGCTGGGAGTGAGTCTGCATTTGGATCATGTACTTTAGTAACATAGGAAAAAATCCCCTGTGCACCATGGATATAATGAGAGCAGCTGAAAAGGAAAAAGAAAAACCCCAAGCATGAATGCATTTAGAAGTTTTAACACCCGGGCTTCTCACTTTCAGAAAATTCCTCTAATTAATCTCACTAGTCACTCCAGCCCATATAATGAAAACAGGCCACTAAATACAAATTACTACAACCAGGTGAGCACTGATTTTAAAATAGATGCCAGCTTATTGTTGGTGGCATATAGAAACAGAAGTCACATCTCTCTGCTGGAGTCCAGGGGAATTTAGCACAGAGGGAAAAGTGACAAATAGTCATTTTGCCCAATCTTCTGATTTTCTCTTTAAGCCCAAAAGATATTTTTTAAGATCCACCAAAATATTTTGGTCAAAGTCTGGATAGTATTTTAAAGTGGTAATGCATGTTCCTAATTCTATTGAAATCTAGTGAAGTTCCTCTATTAATTTTTGCTTATTATTGTCCCTCTGTAGGCTGTGCAGCTCATGATGATGTTGGCCAGCCACTGATCCCTCAAAGCAAAAGTGGAGAAATTTGGTGGAAAATGAGGGAAACTCTCATTGTTCAGGGGTCTTAACATTTTTTGGTTTCAGGTTTTCTTTCAAGCATGAATCTTGAAATAAATTTGCCTTCAGATCTTCATATGGGAATGATATATTCTGAAATAGAGCAGTAAAATTATTTCAAGAAATTTTGGCAAATAAATCAAAATAAATGAACTTTCAGAATTTTTATTTAATGCTGACTAGGGCACTCAGGCTTGTTGTATAATTGCTATCCACACATCTATTGCCTGTTTTGTAACAGATCTCCTACGCTGACAAATGCAGAAGGAATGAAGATACTACAGCAATAAAATCTGAAGACCAAACAAGAGGGTCTTGTGGCCACTTTGAGGATGGCCAGTTTATAAACAAGACTGCACGTGGTACACAAAACAAAGGACAGCCTGAAAGTAAGTAAAAGAGAACAGAATAACACTACTGCCTGCTCCTGCCATAACCTTACCTTTAAAAAATGACATACTTGCACATTTTAGACCTGATGAATAGGTGAAGCAAAAGGTGGCCAAAATTTATCATGTCTATACCTAATCCTGCCCAAAAAGGCTTTCCAAAAAATTCTGTTCACTCATGGCAATAAATGTCAAAACTGCAATTAAAACTCAGCGTATCCATTTTGGAATAAAATGATCTACCACTCCTGTTTGACTTTGGGCTGCAAGACATCAGGAGACCAGAAAATGGAAATACCTGCCTGCCTGAAGCTGCCCAGTGGCATGCTCAATGCCTGATGTGAAACACAGGTACTTCAAACCTGCTGGCTGAGCTGATGACTTCAGGCACCACAGATCAGCATTTTCCCTGGTAGGAACTGGGGTATAACCATAACCTTGTAGGAACTCAGGCACAAGCACTGCATGGCTCTGTTAAAATCAGCACAGTTGCTGTGCTGAAGAAGCAGGAGGTTCCATCAAGGTAAACAGTCACCACATCCTTATAAACATTCAGGGAAGCAGGCTTATTTCAAAGAAATAAATATTGTCAAATGCAAAGTATTTCTTTTAGAAGCATCAATATTTTCATTTTGTCTCCACTGAGTCCAGTGAAATGAAGTCTCTTCATTGTAACATAACATGGTGGCTTAGTTAAGTGCTCCAAAACCTATCACTTTTGTTTCAGAGTCCATTCATTCCCTTTTCCACAAGCAAAGGTTAAAAGAAAATCCTATTACAGATATTTCAGAACAGAAATGAGAACTCCTGTGAAATTCTTTTATGTGTAGATTGTTTCTATTGAAATCACTTGAGATAAACATATTTAGAATTATTTTTTTGCAGTCCATGCATGTGTTTAAGCAACTGAGTTTAGTCTTTAGAATGCTGATGTTTACTGCAGTCCTCCTGCAGCAGATTAATATGATGCACAACAGAAATTTTAAGATGTTATAGCAAGAACCACCAAAAAGAACAAAAAAATTCACAAAGTATGACAGCTACTAGAAATCATTCAAACTAATTTAAAGTTTCTGTTTTGATGGAAATATTTGTATCCAGTAAAAAAATGACTCCTTCTAATGAAGTGGGACTATTAAAAGGACTAGAGAAGGCCAAGCTTTTCATTGGCAAGAGGGAAGGGAAGCATAGGGAAGGCTCTAGAGAGGGAGCCTGCTCTGAACAGCACTGACAATCAAGAGCAGCATTATCATGGCTGTTCTCTGCTCCCTGCAAGGCTTGTGAGCGACTGCAGTCTTGTCGCCACCAGGATGTTTCTGTACAAGTACCAGTGCGTGCACACCAGTAAATACTGGTCCTTTTCACTTCTATTTTCCTCATCAAAAATGGATTATCTCAGATGTGAATTTCTGCTCTGTTCCTCCTTGTCAGCACTTAAAGGGCCACTGTCCCACCCCTAAAACTGAACTACTGCACAAGTGCTGTCGAGCCATGTGTTTGGAGGAGTTAAGCCAAACCACAGTCAGCCTCCTCGAACAAATGCGTAACAGAAAGCCACAGCTTCAAGTATGGATTGGATTTCCTGCCTGACATGGTACTGGAGCCCTGGAGCTCCAGGATAGAGTGATGGGAGTGCCAAAGGGAGACTGACAGATGCCAAGTCCTGCAAATTTTCATTCAGTCATTCAAACACTGTGTATTCCTTCTTGCTTTCATTCTCCACCACCATCAGATTCATTTTAAGTCTTGTGGACACAGTTGCAATTGCCATACCTGAGGCTGAAGCACAATTTAGATTAATCCAGCACAGGAGTAAAAATATTTTGTCAGGGTCACCACCAAAACAGCTTGCATGGGGTGTTTACAATTGCTGTCATTCTCTACTCTCATAATCCTTTCGCAGTGGGCTTTTTGCTTCTTGGCTCTCCTTCCAGAGTTACACCCATCACACACCCAAGCTGATATTTTCACAGAACTGCTGCTGGACAAGAGGATGCAGCTACAGTGGCTCTCTCCCTGCCCTTCCATT
Organism: Hypocryptadius cinnamomeus; assembly: GCA_013400635.1. Taxonomy (NCBI): domain Eukaryota; kingdom Metazoa; phylum Chordata; class Aves; order Passeriformes; family Zosteropidae; genus Hypocryptadius; species Hypocryptadius cinnamomeus. The sequence goes on along the minus strand of VYZP01078293.1, from coordinate 14,579 downwards.
CTCTTTGGGCATCAACCTGAACATAAGAAAATCCCCAGGTTCTTCCACACTCCAGGCCAATCCTTTAATGTTGGAAGGATAAGTCAATGGATTTTTGATTTTTAAGTCCAATTCTATCTCCATAATTTTGGCAATGTCAATGAATGAATATTACTTAAAGGGGGGTGTGAGTGGGATGGGAAGTATCATTAAGAATTACAATCCAGAATTTCTTAGGCCCACCAGACCCTGGCATAGAATTGGAATTTTGCCTGTTTCACAGCGCACAGGATGGGAAGCATCAACTTAGCACTGACCTATTGTACTTCTGAGGGCAAGATGTTTACCTCTGTATCCCATTTTTTCCCCCTGGTTTCTGTCTTCTGCATTCAGAGAAGAAAAAAATCTGAATTTGGGTATGTCTCTCGTGATATGTGCTATGGGCAGCTTAATTGAGGTCAGACATACAACCACAGGTAATGATGAGGTCCAGACCATCAACAAAATGCTTCTAACCAGGGTAACTGACTACTTAAAGTCTGAGGAGAATCCACTATTTTAGTACAATTTTTGCAATAAGACATTATTCTGGCTCAAATAATCTATTAAGGATTTTATCTAGAAACTGCATAACGAAATTCCATAGTTTGTACTATGCAGGAAGGCCAAGTTGATGGCTTTCATATTATTTATTTTTTTTGAAGACACAGAAGTATTATCAATCTTAGCTGCCATTTTCATATTCTCCTAATGTATAGTACAAAAACTCCTAGTTCTCTTCTAGCCACTGCATTAAGAAGTGAGTCATGTTGTAATTAAAGTTTAATGACAACATCTGTTTCAGCTAACCCGACAGAAGAGTGGTTGGCCCACAGAGAACCATTCTGCTTCTTCTTTCACTTAAACCAGAACTGAGTGGTTATTCAGCCTCAAAGAAATTGGAAATGGGACAACAGCAACATTTCAACTCCTTTCCCCAAAATAAGGATCTTTCAGAAGCACTTTTAATTCATTTACAGATAAAATCCTGCCTTAATCCAACTGGATGGTACATAAGAATCAGTGACAGAGAACACTAAGGACTTCTGTGCACACAGAATACTCTCTTGGGCTGCAGCCTGCCAACAGGACAAAGATGACAAAATACACTGGGAAAGGAGTGATTTGTCTCATGGCTAGCTGATTAGCCAAAAGCCTCATATCACCACACAGCAGCATGTGACATTAGACCACCCTTGGCGATCCTCACTTTTACATTCGGATACAATGCTTGTTCTGGATAACAATAGGATGGTAAATGCCTATTGTGCTTCACCCCCATCTTGCACACAGGCTCACTCTTACTGAATAAACAAGGGGAAAAGAAATCCCCAGCTCCTGTACACTGTATAGCAGGCATTAAAATAATGAATAAGTCATTTATTGTTAATGTGCTGATTAATTACGGCAAGCACAGCCCACCACTGCTAAAAATACAGCAGGCATCACTGTCTCAGCTCCACGCCTATGCTAATGACCCAAGGAACAAATCCAGTCCCTATGATACTAGAAAAACCCAGACCCTTGTTATGTATGTTGCTTGCATGTGGTACGCACACACACACAAAAAAGAAATATCGTACCAAATCAGAGTTGTTAAAATGCCCTAAAGTGCTTGTGCACTAATTTTGCAGCAAACACCAATGGCTAAAAGTAATCTCAAATATTTAGATGATGCTATTGTAAAACCTTCCACTCATTAATTAATGGCATATTAACTAATTAGATGTCCAAGAGCTACTGTTATTGTTTAAAGCATCAGATTGCTGCCAGGAAATAAATAATGTTTGACTGCTACTTTTAAGTAAAGAAAAACCATAAAGGTGAACCATAACCAAACCAACTACAGAACTAATATAGAAGTTGCAAATACCTATATTTTATAAAAACCTTCAAACTTTAAAATAACAAAAAAATCCTACCATCTGGCCAGCTGCTGCCCCTGGACTCCAACAGGTCTCTTTCCACAACAGCACTTCTCCAGCATTCAGCTTCGCTTGTCCATATGTAAAAACTACATGCAGTTTGCAAAAATCACTTTATGACATGTGAGATACACAAGATTCAGCCTTTTCCCTAAAAAAAAAAGATCTGCAGGTAAGCATGAAATACCATGCCAAAAAAAGGGAAAGCTGTGAGCCGTACCTCTGAGACCCAACAACTTACACAAAAAATAGCAAACAGGTTTTTTACTAAAATGTAAATCTTATTAAAATGTAAATTCTTTCCACCTCAGAAAGCTAATCCAGGGTTGCTGTTGTAATTTTGATAAGTCAGTGGTCTCTGGATGAAAGCAGACAGACCAAGTCTTGCAAGAAACTGGGAAAAGGAAAGAAGGTTAAGGAAAGTGGAAATAAATGGATAGCTGGAAAACCAGAATCATTACTTAGCTTATAATGAAAACTGACAGGACACTAAATTCTCCCATTTGCCTCTCAGGCAAGAGGAAATAACTGCAACACACTAATAACACCTATTTTAGAGCCATTTGCTGTCACACCAGATTGATTTTTTTTTGTGTAAGCTTGCCATTAAAGTCATAGCTCATGTTCCACAATTGATTGTGTTTACAATGAAAGAAGCTTCCCAGTAAGGTCACTGAACTGCAATAACCCTCAGCTTTTAGCCAAATCCTGACAGGACTGCATCACCTCCTGATAAAGGCCTTGTGCCTCCCAGGTCCTCCCTCCACAATCTGCCCCCTCCCTTTTTTAAGCAAGAATCAAAAAGCAAAAATGTGTACATGAAAAGAGTAACATCCATACAGATGTAACATATAATAATTTACATTCCCAGCTTTGTCAGTACATTCTGTAAGACCAGAATACAAATTCTCTCATTTTCCAAGACAAACTTTATAAATCATCAATAAATCCTTAGCTGAGGAAAAAGCCTAAACAGCAACAACCAAAAAAAAAACTCCAACCAGAAATCCCAAACTGGCATTCAGTACACAAAAATTCCTATGTTTGGATGCAGTGGGACCATGGCGAGGAAGACCCACAGTGAGCCTGGCTGTGTCTGTCCAACCACTGCAGATGGAGTCTCATGGAGAGAGAGATCCTTCATCCTTTGTGGGTTTACACAAGTCCCCACAGGACATTCTGCGTGGGACACAGCAGCAGGCATCAGCATGAGCAAGAATCAGGGTGAGTCAGGGTCACCATAGAATTGTGCTGAATGCACATTTTCTTGCTTTTCTTGCTGTATCTCTGAGCTCTGCACACAAAAAGATACCTCAGGACATACCCAATTCTGCAATTTGAAACAGCAGAATGGCAGATGGTGCTGAAAAAGCTCTACAATAGGATCTCTCCTTCTAGAGGGAAAAGAAAGTGTTCATTTCGCCTCATTTTAGTCAAAAAACCCAAAGAACAAACAAACCGAAAACCAAACAAACAAAAAACTCCCACCAACAACAAATGCACAAAACCCCAGCACCAAACCCAAACAACAACAAAAACCCAACACCTCACAGTACAACTCCAGGCACACAGCATGGATCCCTGGAAAGCTCTAAGCCAGAAGAAAATTGGCCACATCCAGATACATTTTTAGACCTGATCTACCATTTAAAAAAGGAAACTTTTGGATTAGAAAAGATAAAGTCTTACTCTGTCTTTCCAAGTAAGATGTTTTTTACCATAAGGGTGGCAAATCACTGGAGCAGGTTACCCACAGAGGCAGTCCCATCCCTAGAAAGAGTCAAGGTGACATTGGACAGGGTTCTGAGCAACCCAATTTAATTCAAGGTGTCCCTGCCCATGGCTGGGAGTTAGGACTAGATGGCCTTCAAAGGTCCCTTCCAACTCAAAATATTCTATGATTCTATCACAAAAAGTTAGCACACTGTGACTTTCATTGTCATCAGAAAGGGAAATACACAATATACAACAGTTCCCCTACAAAAAAATCTTGCTTGTAATTTTATGATAATTCAACCCTACAGAAAAAAAAAAAAAAAGTATAATTAAAAATCTGCATTTGTAATTTTCCAGGTTAATGTAATAGGGGTTCCACCAAAGAAAGGCAGCTCCAGTCCTTCCAGTGGTCAGAATGACAGGCAGTTTTTGCCCCTGCTCCAGCCTGACCGTTGTAGGGTAGCATTGGATCAAATAAACTTCCAAAAATATTCTCTGTAAGTAAGGCTAAGAGTCCCCTCCTGACCCATTTCTTTAAATGCATAGCACCATAACCAGCAAATTCCTTTTCCTTGGACTGAGATGCAATTCAAAATCCTTTTCTGCTACATACTAATTGCAACAGAGACCGTGTTGACTACGTGCAAGTTCAACAGAAGTTTGTAGTGAGCAAGACGTTCTAGCTCCACATCACAGATGCATATTCAGTATATATCAGACAACAGAACTCTGTTGGGTGCCACAAGAAAATCCTTTCAAAGGGCAAACAAAACTAACTCTTGTCAATTCAGAATTGCATAGCTGCAAATGCCATCACTGTGATGTCTTTTCTCTCCCAATGCCCTCACCCTTCTGCTCCATTTCTCCTCTCCATCCTCCTGTATAAAAAGTTTATTGCCTTTGAGAATTAGTTCTGTGAAACATAAGACACACCTGACCTGTTTGTTTCATAAAGCAGCTGGTACAATGTGGCTTCATCGTTAGCAAGGGCATTTCACCTATATCCCAATCTAAAAATAAATATTAAAGAGAAATGCAAAAAAGCCTTCTAGAATGGTAATTCCCAAATTTAACCCATACAGAGAAGAACAACAGGAAAACTAAGGCATTTATGTGCGCTCACAAGTGTCCCTTTAGTGGATGAAACCTTGCTTGAATCTACAAAGAGTGCTGCCAGGTCTAGCAGACTTGAAAGAGTTGGTTCCTTACCATCGCGATATTTTCAATCAATAATAATGTGTTTGCTTCCAAAACCAGACCCAGCTGATAGGGACTGCAGATACCACATTTACTCAGAAAGGAAGTATTTTCAAAAAAAACTCTTTTCAAATGGCACAGTTCATCAGGCATATTCTGTACAACAATCCTTAGCAACTTCATCTACTCCATGCTGTCCACAGCAGAGAAAGTTCCCTTATCCTGAAAGGTCATTATTGCCACCTGGTCCACGCCAACACTAACCCTGGAGAGTGAGGCGACAGGCACAAATCCAGAGATTTCTGCCTCCTTTGCTGTAGAGCCTTGGAGCCCGCAGTCCGGGCGCCCTGGTGGCTGCCAGGGGCTGGCAGCTGCTGCCACCGGGTGGCTCAGCGACGAGGGACAGCCCGCGGTGCCGGGGGACACGGCTCCTCCCAGCGCCTGCTGCTCCCCCGCCCCAGGGCAGGAAAGGCTCCCAGGGGGGCTGCCCCTCCTCAAAGGGGGCTCAGGGCTCCTCTGCTGCCCCTGCCAACCTTTCTGCAGGGGGTGGCATTGCCCAGAGAAAGCTGGGGGAAGCGACCTCCGGGAAAAGAAGTGTCACGGAAGATGGTGATGCCTGTGAAAAGGGAAGGCTGAGCTGCACCCGCTCCAAGAGACTGGACGCTGTTAAATTCTTCAGAAGAGGGATTCTAGTCAAAGCTGGAGCTATAAATTAACCAACTATTGGGGCATACTTGATGCTTGGTATAATTAGCATCACTGGGGAAAAAGAAAGAAATGAGGGGTAGCTTGAAATAGATCAAGCCAGAGGGAGAGTAACTGAGCAGGCTCTGTAATAATTTAAGTCACAGAACAACAAATAATTCACCTAAGGAAAACTGCTTTAAGCTTATCCTTTATCCCTATAAGTTGTAAGAGTATTTTAAGAAATTGTCCAGAACTGCAGGGAAATGCATATACAGCAGTCATTCTCAAGACAACATGAAACTTGTATCTATCAAAATAGTCTCCCTGATTCTTACCACAGTGGTTTCATTTGCACCTTCAGTCCACTTTGATTTACTCAATTGACCAGGGTAAGAGAAGATTACAGAGTCAATTTGCACCACACTTCCTCTTTTTTTACCCCCATTTTGACCTAATCTTAAAATCAAAAATCCCCAGACTGTCATTTGCAAAGTGGTAGGAGGCCTGATATGAGATACTGTAGTCTGACTGGTTTCGGAGTTGGAAAGAAATTTTCCTCCTTGCTGTGTCGAGTTATCAAAGGCTGATCAGTGTCTTATGTTAGATAACCAGCTCAGTTCACAGATTTGGAACACGGAAATATTTAGCAGTTTGTTAGTAAATCATTAGCTTTAAACACCACGTAGAACACTGCATGTTGACTTTCTTCAATTAGTTAAAGAATTTGTTGATCCAAGGTATAGATCACTGGATGGTGAGTTTAAACCTACCAACAGTGAACTTCATGCTTAATTCCCACCTTTAAACTCACAATTTCCACACGGACCACAGGCTTGACTAACTACCGGGTTAGCCCACTGGTGCATGGGAGTAGTGATGGAAAGGTTTAAATGCCTGAGATTTTGTTGGTAGAAAGAGGCAGCTGGAGATCTCCTTGCTTTGCTGTCTCCACCCTTCTCACAGAAAAAAATGAGAGATCTGCACTGAGAAAGGACGCAGTTTGAGATGCATATTACACCGTGCCACGGGGCTTTACAACCAGTATTACTGGATCTACTGCAAATAACTGGCAGAGCAAATGGCAGAGAAATGAGGTAATAGCCTCAGCACCCACTTAGTAAAGTTGAAAGCTAGTTCTAAAGTCCACTTGTGGATTCATCAGCCACTGGCACTATATGATTAGTGTTAGAAATATTTGTACCAGGAATTCAGGTTCACGTGCCAATCACACTATATTATCTCACTGAGAAAAGATGATTTTAAATGGTTTCCATTATTAGTAAGAAAGACTAATTATTAATTCCTCATGCTCCATTCCTTTTGTACCTTGAAAGAAAAAAAATCCTTACTGTATTCAAAAATATTTCACTCATCCAAAAGTTTTCAAGCTAGTCAGCCTTAGTTATATCCACATGATCAGCCTTGCCTTTACCTCTCCCGCATTACTGCTAGACTACTGCTTCTTCATTTGAGTTCTATTAGCATAAAATCAACCTTAAGTTGTAATAATAAGGTTTCTATTATCAGAAAGAGGTGCTTCACACAGTGGGTGTTTGGGCACTGGAACAGGCTCTGAAGGGAAGTGTTCCCAGCACCTGTGAAGCCTGACAGAATTCAAGAAGTGTCTGGACAATAATCTTAGGCACATGCTGTGATTTTTGGGGTGCTTTGTGCAGGCCCAGGAGTTGGACTCAATGATCCTGATGGGTTCCTTCCAACTCAGTATATTCTATGATTTCCTGTCTCTTTTCCAAAACTCAATGCAGAAGAAAAGGTCAAACATAGCTTTCAGACCAAATAATAAAAATATCAGCAAGACCTATATGAAGAGCAGGGAAAGGATTCACAGAAAAATACCAAGAGAAGCTCATTTAAAAATCAAGGCCTCCAAGAATTCTCAAAGGTCACCCAGCCTATCCTTCTGGCACAAGATGATTACATCAGTTTAGACAGTTACTTGTCTAACCTGTTTTTCAAGGCCTGCAATGATGAATCTGCACACTTTCCAGATGATGTATCACAATGCATCAGTATTTGTTTGTGTATTTCCCTTCCTGACATTTGATCACATCTTTCTTTCTGCAGTTTTAAGAATTCATTGCTTATCCTCTCCATCATGGATGGAGAAAAGTTTATTTTCCCTTACTGCATAAACCTTTAATTTTGCTGAACACTTGGATTCAATCTTTTTTCTCCTCAGAGATGATTTGTTTTAGACTGCTGATCCTGCTTTGTTTTCTACTTGTTCCTTTTCTCCATCTTTCCAGGTCTTTGTGGGACTGTACAGCCTGCACTCAAATGCTGTACATCAACATTAGGTAGATCACTACATCTTTGTGGGAATTCCCTTTGTACTAACACATCAAATAACATTTTCAACTTTTTGCAGTAACTCACCAAATACTTCACTGTCCTCTGATGACTGCTGTGTTAGTCTGGCTGCTTTTGGGCTCTCCTTACCTGCTTCTTCCACCTTGGTTTCAGCATTCTGTAAAACAAACATTTACTGAGATTAGTCTTTATTTTACAGCTCTCAAATAGAAACACTCTTCAAACTTCTTAATTGCATTCTTAAGGAATACATGTGGTTTTGTTATCGTTGCTACACATATGTGGTGTTGCAAAATATTAAAGAAAAATACTCTCAGAAAATCCTGATTTTTCTTTTGAGTCTGTTTTAATCTGACTAGATTACGTCAATTGGAGAGGTAGAAAAGATTTTTAAACAAGAGAGAGATCTTAAACCATAACACATTTGTAAGTTTCCACCTTTTCTCCTCATATTTAGTTTTGTTTCTATTGACATATTCCATGTTGACTTAGTGAACCAAGAGATCAGAAGATAGTACACAAATATTTCTCCTTACACAGGAAAGGCAAGTGAGCTAGAGCTTCAAGTCATTAACCAAATAATGTACTTGACTGTTTAAAGCACAAGGACTTACCTATTTCTGAAAGAAATTTGCCAGTTAGCTACCTGTGTAACTAGAGATAAATCAACAGCTTCAGTGCTTAACTTGCCAGAAGTTAAAACATTTAATTCCCTAGCTAGAAAAGTCTGAGGAAAACATAAGCTGTGAAACATTGAGTTTTGAATATTTATATTTCTACTAAAGAAAAAATAACTCATGTTTTAAAAATGTTTTACTTTAGCACTCAAGAGAAACATACACAAGCTTACAGCAATGCAGACAGTAAACTGCATAAGCAGTCAGCTGTTGAACGATGGATATGAAATGACTGATACAATATTAAATATTACTGCAAAGAGTTGACTAAGAGTTGAGGAAGGAATAAAAGAGAAATGTTTTATGCCTATGCTTTTTAAAGGATACATATTGCTCTATTCATGTACATGCTCATTTGGAAGACTCTGTGCGATGTTTTGAGAAACACAATTTTTAAACTCTGACATATATTTGAAAAGGCTGCTATACAATCTGTTCATGGAAAATTACCATCTCTGCTCTCAAAAACATAGCACACTTTCAAATTTCTCTTATTTCCCCTTATTAATAACAATAAGGAAGGTGTCAGAAGACAGGTAGATTAAGTCTGTCAACCTCCCTATAGAACAGAGGAGTGCAAACTTAAGGCACATAAACTCAAGAGATGTTGAAGTAAGACAGCAAGAATTTTCAGAAGGAAATGATAGACAGACCTAGCAAGCATACTGGTGTCACTCAGCAGCTGACAAGAATTGGGAAAAGCAGAGACAGAGAAGCTGCCTCAGAGGAACAGTGCAGGGTCTTCCTGAAGCAGGAAGGATGTGCAAAAGTGAAAGGATTCTGCACTCCCTCAAGGCACCAAGGCACCTGAATGTGTCCCATGCAGAAAACCCATCAGCTCAGTACTTCTCAGAGCTGAGGAGGGAAGTCAGTTTTAGCAGATGCTCACCTCATCTGGCTTAACTAGTGTCCCTTGGGAACAGGGAGGGACCCAGCGAGAAACCAGTAGTGGCTATACTGGGAGACAACTTGCTTTGAGTGAACAACTTCATGATCAGCACAATTAACTTAAGTCCCGTCCCCAGAGACCTAATCTGTCAGTTGTGCAGTTTGCAATGCTGTCCACTCGGACAAGGGACATATGCTAAGGCCTGTGCTGGTTGACAGCATCACCTGCATTTAGAGGCCACTGATTCTGTAAGCTGCATGTTGGACTCAGGTTCTCCATCCTGTTTTAGTTGCTCTATAGTGAGCAGCAAATCAACTACATCTTTGTTGTACAGAGAGATGGAGAACAGCAGTCAACTCCGAAAAAAAGCAGAAGAGGACATCTGCTACAGCAGGGTAAGTCAATCTCAGAGGCAAAGAAAAACACTGAAAACTGTGTCATCATGGATGAGACAAAATTAGTACATTTAGATGATCAAAAGTTCAGGGCTTTCCCAAATGAAAGGGACAGCTGAACTGATCAGAGCTATTGCTCTAGGCTTGGTGAAGATGGTGCTTGTTAGCTCCATCTGGAATTGTATTTCATCATATTTAGTGTATGGCAAAGCTGGTGGTACAGGAGGAGAGGGGTCGCTGCTCTTTATGCTCTTGCTCCTCTTGGGAAACAGCTGAGAGTCTGTAACCTGCTGCAAGGCATCAAGAGCAGCAGCAGCAGCAAAACACTCTCCAGCAGACACTCAGCTGTGCCTGTGAAATGCGTTGTCACTCCAAGCTCTTACCAGGGAGATGTTTGCATCCCTTATTTTGAAAACAAAGTTTTGGCAGTCTCAGGGAAGTTAGAAAGACTGAACCCTGAGACATTTTGGTTTGACTTAAATCACTGGAAAGAACTACACAGCAGCTGTGCTGTCTGCTCCCTGCATAAGGCACAATGTTGGTGTTGACAGATGCCAGCTCCAAGATGTTGACAGCAAAGTTTTGTATCAGCCTAAAACACAACAGTGTATGGTTGGATATAATTCTGCTTGGCATGCCTTCTTAACCAAAATGCAAACTTTCAAAAGACTTCTTTGCTTTATTTTTTGCACAGAAGAATCTCCTCATCACATTATTGCTGGCATATATACTACTTGTATTACCAAAATTGGTACAAGACATATCACTGCAAAAGAACAATCAATGATCCAAATGCTCCAAACCAAGCTGTATTGAAAAAAAGCCAAGACTTGGTCAGTTGCTTGATTCTTTTTTCTAGGGTCCTAAAAAATTTTAAGTGGCTCTGTCCTTGCAATCAATGAAGAGAAAAAGTGAAAATGCATTCCCTTACACTGCCTGAGCTGTGCCAGAAGAGATTCTTTACCAACAGTTATAACGTGCTTTAGGCTAGTTATAAAATAAAGACCCTTTAAACATAACAGAGTAAATATAATTCTACCTAGCTCTTTGAGAAGTGATGGGGAAAATAGATTTATTTTACAGTATCAGTTCCCAGGAGAATAGATAGTACCTGATTTTAGCATGAAATAAATATCATATAGGCCTAAAATCACAAAAAACTATCTCCCACAAAAAGCATCTCCTTGACCACTCATGTTCCAAAATACCACAGAACACCTAAGGAGCAAACCAGCAGCTACTGCATCGTAGCAGCTGGTGACAGACTAGAACCACTTCTTCTGTTCATAAAGCAGTTTTAAAATGAGATGTGCATATACACTGCAGCTCTATATACGTTATTATGCACATACACAGTGGCTCTTGATTCAGACCTTATAAAAATTAGATTTGCATTATAATCTCCCTCAGTTTTATAAGATATTTTTGACCCAACTTTGCACTGTAGCTGTCCCCTGGTGCCTTATGACTCATTTTTCCCGTTATCCACCATGTGCACACCACAGTGTCCATATTACACAACATTTTATAACTTTGATAGGCAACTATACAGATAACCAGTAGCTATCAATATATTTGCAGCAAACAAACAGCAACATCACAAAAGGTTTTATATACACCCATTAGTGCAAGAAGAGGCTACTAGTATTTTGTTGCTATCAGTGCCTACTTAGATGATCTTTACTTACATGGGAAATATTAAGAAATCCTGAGTTACAGTGAGCTGTACTCTGCAGGTACTACAGTGTCAGGCCAGGTTAAAAGGTGCAGTGAGGCATATTACATTTAGAGAAGCAGCAAATTCCTCAAGGAATCATAGGTCTTGGAAATGGAAAGTTGTACTGCAGAGTATTCAAGCCAGCTTTTTAACTACTTTACTTATTTGTGCATACTAGTTAGGAAGGGCTTTTTTCTTTTCCTTTAACCGCAAAGCTGTTACTCAATGAGTTCATATTCTAAGTGATAAAACCACAAAGAAAAGTTAAAACTTCTCATCAGAGATAAAATGATTATTCAAGAAGTGTTATGTCACAATAAGAAATAAAGAAATCCAGCATGAAGCAGAGATTCGTATTGTCTGTGCTTTCAGTCCTGCCGTTTACAATCTACTCCTTTTTCTTATTATATATATTTAGCTAGTATGTTTATCGCCATTCCAATGGCACAAGTGAAAACAGCTAAAATTTCTTTTCTTTTCGGAGAACTGCCACACAGGCATCAAAAGCTGCAGCAAGACAACACAGACTGAGTGCATGAGCAGCTGCTTTGGCAGCACAGACATTTCTCCAGCTCCTTCTGTCATTCATTCCTGTCCATAGCACATTACCTTCCCTCCACAAAACCCAGCAGCACTGGGGGCATGGTTGTACACTTGATTCTTCCCCCATGCCACATCTACAAAACTAAGATAAGCAACAGGCACCATCTCAAAAGACAGATGAGAGTTTCTAGTGGATAAAACTAGACTTGACTGGCAATAAACCTTCATTTTGAAATAGCAGAAAAAGAGTAAGTTGTTGAAGTCAATAACAGTCTGGATAATCTAAACCACATCCATAGCAGTAGATCATACTGCTCCAGACTCAGCTGAAGAACTGTGCAAAATATTCCTGATTTTCCACTTCTGCAATGATATTCTCCTGAACTCTCCCACGCAAGGCAACCTTTCATTTAATATTCATAAAATGTATGTATGATGTTCAGGCTATAGTATACCTTCAGGGCAATCTATACATTGTCTCTTCTCAGAGACAACTGACTCCACAGAGTTCCATGGGGAAAAAGTAAGAAAATTCTTTAAAGCATTAATATGTGCTCCTTCAATATTGTGACACTAACAGGACTGAGAGGCAAGTATTAGTAAGTCTGTCAAATGCAGGGATTTTTCTCTAAATACCAAATACTGCTGCAATCAGCAGGGCAGGATGTAAGTCAATTTTAACAGTCATGATTTCCCAGTAATTTTTGTATTCTGCACCCCAGATTAACAATGTTGCTGTCATAAATGCTGGAGAAATTCCTTGTTACTTCTTATCAGACACTT
>VYZP01078287.1:220601-304233 GCA_013400635.1 Hypocryptadius cinnamomeus | reverse complement strand
TGATAATACAGGGAGTTTCCAGGTCATGCTATACTTCCCAAAGTTTAGGTCTATCGCCTTCTTTGTTAGCTCTGGAAGAGGAATAAAGCATGCAGTGACCAGCAAGACTAGAAGGCTGAGCAGTGCCACTTTAAAATCTATATCTATAAAGGTAATATCAGGTTTCCCAACATTAAAAATTAAAAAAGTATTTGTCAACTATAAATTTATTTGAATACAGTTTCACATCCATCCTGCCCCAATCCCTATCAAATCAGTAGGGCTATTAAAAGGTTAGAGAGACAGGGTGACACTGGTTTTAGAGCTGAAGAACCCAGTTACAGTTTTCTGTGGGAGACACAAGCCTAATTCACACAGCCACCACTTCCTCTACCATTATGGGGGTACTACATATGAAACTCCAAAAAACCCACACTCCTGCAAGGCAAGGTGTATGAACAGCAGTGGGAGCAACCAAGGACAATGTTTCTTTTCTACTCGTCTCAAAATTAAATGGGAAAATCCATTTACCATAGCAAATTACACAAGTTCAGCAAAGAACACAACTAAAAGGAGACTCCAAAGGCAAGTCAAAGCTGGGCAAACATCCTGTCAGGGCAGCACCACTGGAAGTACAAAGCCTTGGGGGAAAAAAACATTATAAGAACATTCTTATGCAGTTNAAAACATTATAAGAACATTCTTATGCAGTTCTTTACACATCATTACCTTCCTCTTGGTATAAGTTGTTCTCTGTTGAACACATCCAGATTTTGCATGATTTTGTAAGTTAAACAACCCTGTGTGAATGCAGGACAGGATACAAACCACCTGGAATTGGTGGGTATTGTGAGTACACACCAAGCTGCCACAGTTGAGCAGTAAATCACTAAAATTCAGCATGCTGCAAGAGCACTTTAGTTTTATCCATACTAATTAAAGGGAGAAGAAGGTGATGCTTTCTGTTTCTGTAGACACAGGCTCCTAGCACATCCCAAGAGGAGGAAAAGTAGCAGGTATCCAAAGCAGCTTTAAAACTGATATGTACCATTAAAAAAACCCTTTCTGATTGCATCTAAGTGGGCAAGCATTGCAAATTATCTGGAGCAACAACTTCACTCCTGTTATCACCATTCTGAGCTATTTATACTTACACTGATTGTTATCCTGCACTCCTTCCTGAGAAGCATTTTGAGAGCCTGTTAGCCACCATTCCTCATCTCTTCAAGAGCTAGGTCAGATTCTGAATATAAATAAACAGCCCCTTTGTGCCTGAACTTGAAAGAGAAATCAGTCATCTGTATATGATCTGTGTTAAGGAAAAATGTAATTTTTCCCTCTGACAATGTGTGTATGGTTGTTAAGCTATCTTGATTGCCAAGAGAAATTTGTTTTCCACGGAGGCTTCTATAGCTTAAAATGTCACTGGTTTTACCCCTCCCCTTCCTTTTTTTATTTCTTTTTCAACTGATTTACAAGTTAAGTTGACTGTCTTCTTAATAGAAAAAAAAAATAAAATCAGATTCCTGAAAATTAAAAGTCTGGCACAATTCTATACTAGGAGGCCATTTTATCTTGTCTTCTCTACAAAGATGGTTTGCAGATTCTGGCAAAGATCCCATTTCCAGTAATAAAACCCCCTAAGGACTTCTGGTACCTAAGACCTCCTCTTCCTGGATCCCAACCACATTTCTGTGATTAAACTGTCTAGTACAGAAAGGACTTTTGTTATTTGTATATATTATTGCAAGAGGAAAAGAACACAGAAAATATTTGTATATTAAGAGCTGGATAAAACTGTCACCGGTGCACCTGAAGTGACTCTGTGAGCATTAGCATAAATTCAAAAGCATTTATCCTCCCTACATTCTGCATTGTTACTCTGATCTGAGAAGGGTTTGGTACAGTACATGCAGTACAGGCTTTGCCTGCCCAGCAAAGCAATGCAATAAGGCAGATTACACAGAGCACAGAAATTAGTCAGGTACTGAAATCATCCCTAGGTAGGAGTGTGTGCACACAATCACCTCTGTACAAATCACCTGAAACAGCATTTGTTACACATAAACGTAAAGCCTGCAGCCTTATCTTGTTTAATCTGCGCCTGACAGTGAATAATTTCTCATGCACATTCTCCCCCTGCAGTTGCCAGCCAGCACTGTGTGCACTGCTCCCTGCCCTGGAAGGATCCCAGTGACACCAAACCTTGGTGTTCCAGCCATGAAGATGCTGACTCCCCTGTGCCTCCAAGCCACTCCAGAAAAACCAATACCCCAAACTGCTTCATCTTGCAGTGGTGGGGAATAAAGAGTGTGTGAAGAATTGCCTGCTTGGAACTCTTCCTGAGCACTTTTGCAGATGGGGAGAGCTGGCTGTTCCAAGTCCTTAGGACACTGCCCTTTCTTTTAACCACAGCTCTGCTCACTAACAAGATAATCTTCCTTTTAGCATGGGGTATGCTAATATTGTCAGCAAGGTATGCCACTTTGTCAGCATGCTGGTGACACTGCAATTGAAGTGTATATCAACTCAATCATTCATAAATCAAGGTGTATATTCTTCTTAAGCTCTAATGTCATGTCATCAATGCACTCTTTATTTTGCAGTTATTGATACTAAATTCCAGCATGATTACAAAATCACATTTTTTACTTTATTGCATTTTGAATACTGAAGGGCTTTCCCCTTTATTAAATTACACTATATTACAAGAGTCTGAGAATCTCCTGATGCATGACCAAGTACATAGTTCCATCTGTTTTGTTTTTCTCATTCACGACAGAGATGATTTTGCTTTAACCAGTACATGTATTTCACTTTAATTCCACTTTATGTCTGTCAGGTTACATCATTTTTGATGTGTGGATACTCTGCTGCAGAGCTTTGCAAAACCATTTAAGTTAAAGTAAAACCAGCTTTCTGCATAGCTCAGGTGCTTGGAAATGAGATATGGCTACTCAAGTTACCAGTTTAAATTGAGCACATGGCACAAAGCCATATCAAACCTGGCAAGACCAGGCTGGCTAAAAATCACTCCTGTTTGAAGGCTGCTGGTAGGCCCATATAAAATGAACAAATTTCCTATCTGTGCCTTAGAAAAGCAGGTGTTTACACAGCCAAAGCTGCTAGCACAATTGGTGGATTGTCAGCAGTCTTAGCCCAAATTCCAGGTGTCTGACTTTGAACTCAAACACTGCACAGTAGAGCAGGAGAAACTCTGCTGTGAGTTACAAGTGTGAGTTTATTGTTTGTATTACAGAACTTAAAAGGCTGTGTAAATGAGAGCAAAACCCCGTGGCACAGGGTGCTGTACAAGACTCAGAGGTGCCTAAAGCAGAGAGAATTAAAAACCAACTGAAACTTAATTTAGAAGTCTAATCATCTTCACATCACTTTCAGGAGACACCCATGAAGAGAAGAACCAGGCTGCAGTAGGCTGAATATCCCCTGGAAATTCCCCTTTCACCTCTCAATGGAGCATCCAGGGAGTGAGCATATGCCACAACAAATTGACAAACCCTGGGCTTACCTGGTTTGCAAACAAATCTCCTAACCTCAAGTTTTCCACATTAAAAAAAAAAAAAAAAATTTAAAAAAGAAAGAAAACAGGCCTTAACATTTTACAAATATTCCTCCCTATCAAGTGAGATGAATTCAAAATTTCAAAGCCATGGAGTGTCATTGACTCAGACTCTTGTACAGCCTCTGGTGACCTCATTGGTGTGGCATACTTTGATTCCAAAGCTGCCACACAGCAAAAGAATCAAACTGCAAAAAATCCAGGAAAATTTACTAAAGCCATCACGTGAATATATTTTTTTGAAGTTTGCTTGTTTGCTTGTGAACATTCCCCTTTATTAAAAACAGGTCATTAGGTTATGAATTATGTCAATGTTGATCAGGGTCTGCTGATGTTTTCCACACAACCAGCACCTCCAGAAGCATGCTAGATGGGTAGCTACACAGCCACTGGCATGTGAAGACATCAGGGAGAAGATGTTTCATTAGCCACTCACCCTACCTCACCACAGAACAGCAGGTAATCCAAAGGCTTTTGTTAATGACTTATTATAGCACACAAGCTCAACATACAGCCCAAGAATTATTAGGCTTGGGGTTTTTTTCATGAAAAAACCAAACAGAACAAACACAAAACCAAAACTCTTCTGGGTCTCTGTTTTAAGGCTTAAAAGGACATCATGGTATCAAAGAGTCAGGGCAGTTTCTTGTCTGCACTAAGGGTGACTGGGTAGGAAAGCAGACCAGAATAAATCATCTCCATATACAAAACACTACCTTCAGTTATTTGCAGAGTCTAAGCTGAAGCAGTGAAATTCTCATTTTTTCTCCTTTCCTTCCCAGGTGAAAGTTTTTACTTGCATGACACTTTGAGGAATTCCCTTTGAGCAGCAGGTACCTTCCATTTGTAATGCTGCAGCTACACATGTGTGTGTGTCTGAGTGCACAAGTAAATCTATTTTTTTTCAATAATGCTGAAGGTAGAAATTGATATAATCATTCTTGTTTCCCTCTAGAGCATTATTATCAGGCAACATACCTTTACACCTCTTCAGAGAGGGCAATTTTGCAGTTGAAGGGCAATAAGAACATCCCACAGCAGCAGAGGGAACCTGTGCATGGCAGAGACTGGATTCATGTGCACCTCTGGTTCAGAGAATAAACTATAAAACCATAAGTGTGTGAGCTCCAAAGTTTACAGTAGAGTACCCTTTCTCCCACTTTAAGCTACATTGAGATTAAAACAATTTCGCTTGAGATGGGATTTCTCAGTAGGACAGGAACAAAAATTAAATATAGCAATGCCCCCCATTCCCTCTCTGCTTCTTTCAGCACTTTTGCACTCCTCACTGCAGGAGAAGCTGCTATCTCCATAGCACAGCAACTCTTCACATTGTCAGTACAGTTGGGCACAGCCATGTAAGAATCAAGTACTAAAATGAATTACTTAAGACATTACAGACCGTGTCTAGCAATATCCAAGGGCCTTAATGCTCTAGCTTTGTAACACACAGTCCCTCCCCACAGAAGAATAACACTGCTTAGAGCCCTGCACAAAGATGAACATTGCATCAAAATCAGTATGGGATTTTTTTTTTTTTTTACCAGTATAACAAATAGTAGGTCTTGTTCCATTAGCCCTGATATTGAAGGTCATTTTCCCACGTATTTGCTCAGGGATTGTGCTTCCCAGGCATCACTGCAATTTGCTTTGCTGAAGTCATCAGAAGTCGTTGAAACTCAAGTACAGGGTGAAGAAAACAGCAAAAGCCAATTTGCTTTAAGGACAATTCTGTAACAGAAATGTAATTTTTTGGTTTGGGTTTTTATGCAACTCTGTTTACTATTTTTCAGCTATCATATGCATGAGCAACATAAATTCAGCATCGCGGTTATTACCCAGGAGATACAGGTGGGTTGCTTTCCTAAAGCAACCATTCCCCAACCCGTTCCTGTTTCCTGTAACTGTATAAATAATTAAGAGAATATGCCTGTTTCACAGTAACAACTCGCTCTTACCAAGTGCCAGCTAGAAAGATCTCCACATCTTACTGCACACCAGAGCACGTGCTACAAACCAGATTGCTTTGATTTTCTCTGTGTGTGGAAATGTTTATCTCAAACATACAAACATAAAGTGGCATACACTAAAACTGTAAGTATTGGCTACCTCCACTTGTAAACTCACTTTACAGCTGTAAATTAAAGGGCTTTAAAGGCTTTTTACACAGGTGCTAATAAATTCCATTCTCAAAATCATTTTTCCTCTCTTTCCTTTGCAGAACTTTCCCGTGTGCTTTCACATGATCCACCTGTTCTCATTATGTGTACCTTTGTCCTGTGATAAAGCATTCCTTCGTCACAGAATAATTAAATGTCACATATCTCTCATTCCTCTTGACTAATCAGCAAATCCCTTAAAACAACAAGCCAAATTGCAGCAAATGGATCACACACTGTAAGGCACACTTCAATATTCTGAACAATATCTGACCATAACAAATTAAGAAATGTCCTTTCAGCATGAACTTGCATATGCAAAAATATGAAACTCCACATCTGTAACTAAAAAGTATAAGCTTTTCCTAACTGTGCAATGAGTATGATCCATGAGGCAATAAAAAGAGTTAAAAACACACACATTTGAAGCACTGAATGCTCAGAAGGCTGTTCACTCTCAGGAACAGTTAGATAAACTGGTTTGTGACTGAGGCCCAGCGTTAAGAACAATAAATGATGAAAATATCCATCAATTAAGGATGTTGGCTCCTGCTCTGTTGCATAAGGTCCATATAGCAGGATGAATTCCAGCATGAGTAAGTGCATAAAAATGATTGGCAGAATGAACAATTTGTTTTCTAAAACAATTACTCCTCGTTCTCCATTGTAACATTTCTCTTAAGCACAGCTCAAGGTAGAAATAAGCCCCCATCTCCCTCTTAGAAAACTATTCTTCAGGATTCAGAATTATCTATTTTTATGGTCCTGTGGGTTTAACTGGGAAAATGACAGCTGCACTCTGGTCTGTGGTGCAAGGAGGGCAGCACCTCAGCAGAGCTGTCCCCAGGACTTCTGTGCTGGGAATACCCCTGCACACCCCTGTCCTGCAAGGAGTATTTTAACACACAGAGGTGTGCAGTTGGTGGTGGTTGTAAGAAAATTGAGCAGGGGTTTGGCCAGCTGGGCACATATGGAGCCTGAACAAGAAGATCCATCCCAAAGAATGTGGCTACAGAAGGGCCCCCATGGATCAGTTGTGGTTATTTGTGTTACCTCCAATGGATCACATTCCCTTTAATGGTGAAGAGTACACAGAGATCAGCCAACCCCGAAACGAGGCACCAACAAGGTTTGGCTTTATGAATGTACTGTTCTTCTCCCATGTTCACCTGAGCTCTGGTTCTTCACCATGTCTGTTTTAGGTGCTGTGTGAACATGTGCAACATCAGAGTGCCAAATAAAAAAAAATTAAAAAGCAAACCTCAAAGCTATAGCGAGGAAATTCATCTTTGGGCAGCCTGTCCAGTTTATAGGGTCACTGTACAGATTTCTGCCAGTGCATCCCTGTTGGGGGAGAACAAATCTCTGCAGCAGCTGAGCTCCCTTGGCCCCAGAGCCACCTCCAGAGCAGGAGCTGGGAGCACGGGCAGGTTTGTGTCACTGCTGAGCCACCAGGGGTGTCTGATGCCATCACTGCTTGCTAAGGGCACAAAGGAAAAGCAGAACCTTTGCAGACACAACCCCATTAAGAGCAGGAGATAAAAGGACACCTTGTAAATACAGATCTCGTTTTTTGAAACAGGTAGAAGTTCTGCATTCGCACTTGAGCAAGCACATGAAAGACATCAGCAGTGCACAGACATTTTCCAAGTGCTCTGCACAGGAGTTTGCCAAGAGAAAATAAATGTATTTGCATAAGCAGTTTTAATTTGGTGAGTGTTAATTATTGGATGCAGTATTTCAGAGGCACAAACTGTTTCAGTTTCAGAAGTTCTGAGCACAAAACACCCCCACATCCTGTGTGACCCCTGTGATCAGTGAGGTTACAGTGGCACAGGAAAGACCAGAAATGCAGACAGAACATATTTTCTAAGTCTCATCAAGCAAGAACAAATTCTGAAGGCAAGCAAGAACAGCTTTTTCCAAAAGTGCAGCAGAAAAGGAAAGCAATGGCTGCAGTTTCAATCACATGCTTATAAATGCAAACATCCTCACGTTATCTTTATTGCCAACTAAACGATGAGTGTTACACAGTGAGACCTACATTTGCTGGAACAGGAAATCAGTAAAACAGTTTTCTGTCAGACATTACATCTGCTAGTGCCTCAGGACACTCAGACTGACTGATGCTGATGTGTGACAATCACAGGCAAATTACATTTTTTTCTGGCTGGTTTATTTTTTTTTAATTGTGTTAAGTGCATAAATAAATAGCTTAAATGTTTTCTATCAAGCAAATAGAGAAGTTCTCCTAAAAAAAAATGAAAAAGATTGGCAGCAATGGATTTCTCTACCTGGTGGGTGTATCTCCATGGAAGCTTGCATTTTAATTGCCATTGAGTGATACAATTATGTCACATGACTATATATTCACATATGTTTACCTTCAAAAACTACTGAGAAATCTGAGCAAACTTCCTTTAACTAAATCAATTGGAAATCCTAAAAATAAATATAATTGCTTTGGGAAATTATTCCTAATGTTTAAATTTTAACCATTTTTGTTACTCTAATTAATTGTGGTTTGGGAGAATAGATGCCTCAAGAGAGTGGTCAGTCAGCTCTTGCTTTACCTCTAGTCCAGCTCAAGGGCTCAACAGCTGGGATGCTGCATTATTGCCTCTCACTGAAAGGTGATTCTCTAATCACATCTCCTGGCATAAATTCTTGGATTATGAAGAATCTGAGCCATACCAGTCCTCCAGCAAGCCTGAGCAAGAAATCAGGCAGCTGTTAAGCTTGAAGGTGATCTGGGAGCTGAAGTTAAAGTGTGTGACATCCACTGCACTGTGAGAGGCAGAGACTGCAGATAACTTCAGCCAGCAATCACTCTGGATCCACCACCTTGTCTTTTGCATGAATAAAATTGCAGCCCCCACAAAAAGAAGTGCAAAAAAACCAGACAGATTTAGAGAGATTTGCCGTTAGGTGGAAACTTGATGTATTTCCATTTGTCTTTTATCTGTGTTGTGAAATCAGCAAGAAACCAGCAAGTTTATCCAAGTATTTCAAATATTTTCACTTTACAAGCAACCTGTGTGTTTCATAAATACTAACATCATAATCCCTTCTTAATCTGGCAAGGGGTGGATGTTTTAATCTTTTGGTGTGCTGAAAGGCAATATTATTGGAGAGTTATTTGCCCATTCCCTGGTGATGGAGTTTGCAGCATTCAGAATTTAACTATGGAACTGGAATTCTTGCCTTTCAGGGTTTATTTACAGATTTTGCCAGATGAATGTGTAACCTGTGAACTATAATTATGGATTTCCAGCTGTTACCAGAAAGCCTGGAATGCACAGCTTGCAAGCTTTGAACGTATTTAAAAACTACTACTCATAATCCTAAAATATTATTAAGCTGGCAGGTATGGAATAGCAAATATTTTAATGTATATTAACCCTTTAGCCACTAAAATTATAGCACATCTGTATTATAGAACATACATGCAGTCTTTGAGTCTCTGTGATGCATTTAAGCACAGTTTAATTCAAGTGCTGCCAGCTCAGTATTGAATTTCCATTGTGGTCATTGGGCAAAACCAGAAATCCCTGATTTCTGTTTAGATTGATTGGAAATGATTTTGTGGAACCTGGGAGAGATAGCCTTGTTCCTTTATTTAGGTATTAGCTAGGAAAGCCAGTGCCCAGAAGAGGAAACCATCACCTTCACACTTTCCTCCCTGCACCCCATTAATTATCTGTTTTCTAGAAAACTAATTCAGATTATTTCTTAGTCTAACCATTACAAGAGTTAATCCTCAACAGCTTTAGTTTTAAATACAAATTAGAGAGTTTAACATTACCCTAGAACAATGCTTTTAAGAACACCCTAACATTTGCCTTTTTTTAAGAAAAATTTCCTCAAAAAACCTCAAACACATAACAAAAAAAGTTTAGATCAAATCAGTTCTGAAGTTTAGGTCAAGTCAGTTTCTGGAAAAGTCAGTTCTGAATTAGGAGACTTTTTGATAATAAACACATATTGGCATATGCAAAAATGTTCTGATATTTTGGTTCATAATGAGCTCATGCCTTATTTGATATAAAACCCCTCAATTTACCCCTCCCCACAAAAAGGGCCAATGAAGGGCCCATTTTTTTAACCACATATAATATCTGAGGTTCAGAGAGATTTGAGTTCCACACCTCAGCATTAGTTAAGCGGGCTTTTTTGTCTGAAATTTCAGAGATCACACAGCTTTCCAAAACTATCCAGTCTAAATAACCCTTCAGCTAGGGAAAAGTATATCCTTGGAATAAATAAGAGGGAAATGTAAACAGCTTCAGATCAAATAGGACAAAAACATAAACATCATTCTTGTTAAGAGGCAAGTCTGAATAGTTTCCATCATGTCAAACCATGATAGCTTCACTCCAAAATCCAGCCACAGTCCTGATTAATATTTATTCTGAAACCATACACATATGTTCCTGGTTTTGGCCACTTAAGTTTGAGCTATCTAGTTTATTATTTTTTCTTATATGATTTCTAGTCAACAGTTCCAAAGAGACATAAAACAAAAGCAATCAAGAGTTCTTTATAAAAAATATAGACATGTGTAATCTTCTATAAATAATTTTCCCCCCTCAAGTTACTAAGTACAGTAATTCAAGCTTTGGCTGTCTGCCTAAAGCAACAGTTTCCTAAAGTTTGAATTCAAACTTTCATCTATAAAATTGATTGTGCCATTAAAATAGAAGTGACATAGTTACCAACTACTCTCTATAATTAGATACTGTTAGGTGCTTCCTGCTACTTGAAAAACATTCTTCATTTAATATACAGAAAGAGGTAGTGTTGACTAATGAGCTGCTCCATTACTAACTTTTACCAGTTAGTAGTAGGTTTTATCAGAGCTGCAAACACTTTTAAATAGCCAGCTCTTTGTTTTGGGAGCTGAGCTGAAATGTTCCAAATACAGTAAAACTCTGGAGCCCGTTGCAATATGGATTCTTTTTTCACCTCTTATAGAGGCTGAAAGAGACAACCTAGACACAAATGGCCACTTGTTCTCATTACTGATCCCCAGAAAGAATGCAGAAATTAATCTAAGTATCCTGGCTATGTTCCAGCTTGGATAAATACATCCTCTCTACCCTAAACAGCCCCTATTTCTCTCCATTCTTTCATTTGATTTTAATAAATTACTTATTTCCCCAGTAGTAAAACATTCCTTATTGCTGCTGATAAAGAATGACTCTGAGGATGGTTTCAGAAGGAGCCCTCTCTGCCCAGGCTCAGCTCTGGGGAGACACCATCCCACCCAGCTGAGTTGCTTGAGTAAACATAAGAAACAGGCCAAAGCTGGGAAGACCAAATTTGAAAGAAAACATTGCACCTCTCTAGGTAGGGAAGGGTTCACTGCCCTCCAAATCCCCAGATCATGTTTGCAGTTCCCATCAGACTTTGAACTTCTTTGATGTGAGGCGGTGGCTGCAAGTTCTTTGTCACCATCAGCTGTGTCAGCACAAGAGGTGCCACCAGCCCGTGTCCCATCACAGCTTCCCCCTGGCTACTGCTCCCTCAGGCCTCCCAGCCAAGCTGCTTGTCTGAGGGCTCCTTTCAGCCAAAGAAAATCTGATTAGCACAAACAGCTTAATAACAGCTCTTTGCCAACCCCAATCCAGTCCCACACTGACTGGAACCAGGTTAGGGAGAGTCACAAGCTGCTGCATACCAGAGGACAGGGTATGCTGCAGGGTGACAAGAATTCCTGGAGGCTCATCTCTTCTTTCAGCCTATCTGCAGCCCAAGGAGGATCTGTGTCTCCAGCAAAGCTGGTCTTTAGCCAAAAACAGGTAAAGCAGGATGCTCTGCCATCACACAGCCATGAAGGACAGCTTGTGGGATTGTCACACTGAGATGACCTAGCCACACACAAGGGCACAGAAGTAATGAAATATGGGTGTATAAGATCAAGGTACTATGTGAAGAGATTTAACTTATATCAAACTGGCCTTTCAGAAACTCCCAGCAAATTCTGTCGCTCAAACTGAAGATTTCCCCTATTACCATATCCTATCAATGCTGTTAATAAGGAGGGAAGGGAAGTGACTGCCAAAAGTGAGCAGGAAAAAAAAAAATCCGTGTAACATCCAGTATACAATAGGGATGCAGTGCAAGTAGTTATCCCCCTTTCCTAAAGTCTATCCACACTTTCAAAAAGTGAATTGTACACCCAAATCCAAATCTTAATCAGTTTCCTGTATTCTACAAGCTGAACAATCATGGCTGCATGATCTTAGGAGAGACAGAGCCCCTGAGAGGGATTGAGAGGTACGAGTGTTAGTAAGGTGCAACAAAACAGAGAGGAAAGGAGCTGTCACTCTGCTGCTTTTCCTTACTGAAGTGGTACTGACACTCTCCTGCCTCTCCAAACCTTGGCATGCACCACCAAGATTCATTGCAATTTGGAGCTGTACTTCCAGCTTGTCAAGTGGCCAGTGTCTCACATGCACTCAGATATTCAAAAAGCTCACAACATGCACAGTGTTATCACACCAAACAAGGCAGCACCCTGGGTTTGTCAGCATTAAGTTCACTTAAGCATCAGTTCAAGGCTGGAAATGTTTAAAGCTTTTCCTAGCAAAAGAATGTTGAATATTGAAAGTGGATTGCAACTTTGGAAACAAGATTGCAAAATAAAAAAGCCAAGAAGAGAACTTAAAAAGACTCACTCCTGAGTCCCTTCCCATTAAGCCTCCATTTTCCTTTTTTTTTTTTTTCAAAACAAACTCCAAAACTATTCACAAGTCTTTAACCAGCAACAGTTCTGATAGTACACATTTGCCTTTTCCTTGTGAGCCTGGCTTCTCTCTTTTTTCTTTCAGTGCAAGTGAAACATTTGGTGACTGATGCTGGAACCAATTCAAGGCAAATCAAACATTTAGGACCTCTCTGGAAGGGAAGACAGATAAAGAGAAGAGGGGAGTTAACTTTCAAGACTGTTATAAAAAAACAACTTTATGAATCCAGTATCATAGGAAATGTTCACTGCATGCACATCCTCTCCCTGACTCAGTTTAAGCTCTCTGCAGGGACCAGACACAGCACATTAATAATATAGATGACAGAACTGGCATGCACAGTCTTTGTCTGAACTATATTCCCTACTCCCTTCTTGTCAGCTTGGAGCCTTGCAACAAGTGGACGCTTCATCCATCACCCTCTTTCATATACCCACAAGGCTAGGTCCAGCAAACCAAAAAATACTTCATCTGTTTCTCTTAACCATGACAGCAGTATCCCAGTTTAAGTAAAGATCTTTCTAGTTTTCTTTTCTCTTTTTATTTTATAGACTTGGTCTTTACATCATTTTTCTATTGTCTCAGTCAAACACAACATTGATTTTTTTTCTCCCCTATTTCTCTGTATAGCTTTATTCAGACCCAGACCTTGATTTGCAGTACCAGTGATCATTACTACATGGATAGTAATGATCCAGTCTCTAAACTGGGATAGCAGTTCAGTTCCCTAACCCTTTGTTACAGAGGACATTACCCATGCTGTCCCAGAAAGAAATCCTCCAATGAAGCCATAAAATCCTGAGAGCTGCTTCCTAACTTTCCCCCCTCACTTTCCCTCACAGCAGCTGAGAGGTTCTGCCCATCTGGGCTATTTATTGGTTCTTACCTTCAGGAAAGCTGAGCACCCAGCTATCCTTAACTGCAGTTAACCCCACCACATGCCTGAGGGAAAGCAGTGGCACACCTCTGCTGCACTAACAGGAGGCACAGAGAGATGGATAACTTGTTTTAAACATTCACAAGATCTCTGGCAGAGTTGGGATTTCAGTGCTCCCTTTGCAAGACAGGGCTTTTATCTCTTCCAAAACCAGGCAGCACAGCAGCAGAGCAACTTCCTCCCTCCCCACCACCCTCCTGCTTTTCCAATTTTGATAGATAGGAGGGTCACATATTGAACACTTTTCTAGAAAGCCTTTATTTCATGGGCAGGAGAAATAAATGGTTCTGTGTCACTAGAGGAAGATGTTACTACCAGTCCAGCAGGTCTGTGAATACAGTAATTTCCTATAACTTTTGTCCCTCAGCCCACCTAAAAGTTCCTCAGCCATGGAAAACCTGGGAATACAGATTAACACCACTCCAGCCTCTCTAGACACATCTTCTTTGCCTTCAGTTTATCATTTCACAAATAGCAGATCAAACACACAAGAACTTCATTTTATATAAAATTTGCCAGCCTCAAAACAGACTTATAAGGAAATCAATGGGTTTCCAGACACCCTGTAGTTATGACAAGTTACCCTAAAAAAAGTAAATGTCCTGTCCCAACTGAGACCATTCATCATTGTACTGAAAACGTTCTGCTACAGACTTGCATTTGTAGCAGGCTAAGCACTCCCATCAATGGCCCCATAAGCACTTTTCACACTTGTACTATCCAATTTAGGTGGAAGTGTTGGTTTCATCTCAATTATTTTCTGTAATCCTCTTTTTAATCCTTCCATTCAGGTTTTGCTGTAATTTATTCTATTCAACCTCTACCTTTCCTGTACAAGATATTACTTTCCAGCAGAGACATTTGCTGTGCACTCTTTTCTCCTTACATCACACCAAACCCTTGCTAGACTATGAAAATTCCCCAGCAATTTTTCACATTGTTTTAAGAAATGAAAGCAAAAAACATAAGGAAATTGTCCTGTGGGTACCACAACTAAGTAAAACAAGTTTCCTATCCATTTGTGCCCTCCATCTTTAGCAGTCCCTCCTCTCCTCCACACCCTTTCTGTACCACTCCTGCCTTCTCTCTCGGTTCCCAGAGAAATTTTCACTCAGAGTGATTTGTAGCTGCTGCTGTCAAGCTCAAGTTCCATGTGTGATGAGTGCCCAGCTGGCTGCTGCTTTCTGGAACGGCTCAGATGCAAAGTTATAATCATTCTGCTTCAGGGGAGGGGGGACACGCAGCAGCCTCTTCTGAGCACTGCTTAACACCTTTGAAACCAGCATCCCTCAATCAAATTTGGCCAAAAAGGTCCAAAGCTCCTGAAGGAGGGGCAGATTGACAGCAGGGCTGCAAGGATTTGATTTTAAAGCACATCCCAGCCCCCAGTAAGCACCCAGCCATTAGCTGTCTCTAAAGCCAAGCAGTGAGACAGGTCCAATGACATTCCAACACTGGCAAAGACACAGATTTTAAAAGCATGTGGTCAATCAAAATGATTACCCAGATTACAGTCAAGGTCAGTGGGTCTGGTTACTGCTCTGCCTGGGGGGTGCCACTCACTTCTCTTCTCTCAGAAGCACGAAGAGCTGCTGTCCTGGGGAAGCTCCACCTTTAACTCATTTTGAAGCTTAGAAAACTGTCTCATCTCCCACTGCAGTTCTTCTCCACAGGCACACTTTGCCACCCCCAACTAACTGTACTGACAAACACATTCCAGTTGCCATCATAATCCTGCTGCTGGGAAAGGGGAAGGGCAAGATTGTTTTAAAGAAAATCCCTCTTTAAGCTTCACCTAAAGGATTCAAAATCAGTTCTGAGGGGTTTTTTCCTATGTATCTTTTAATTTCTTTCATCTGAAAAAAATTGCTTGTGATGAACTGAGTGGTGCAAGAACCCCAAGGAAGGCAACTTATCTTCAGCACTACAACAAGCATCCCTAAAGCCTCAGTTACCTTTCATGTAAATAATAATGACTAAAAGTCGGCCTTATCAAATCAAGGTCGTTGTGCTAATGATGCATCCACTCCATCCAGATCCTGACAGCCACTACAATGCAGCCAGGCTGTTTAAGTAGGGTATGATCTGATATTAATCAAAAGTAGGTGCCTTGTAACCTTTCTACACATTTACTTTGCTCCGTTTGCCTACACATCTTCCAGTCACACGTACCCCACTAAGGTTTTCTGAGGCAGAAATTGAAGTGAGGTAGAAAAGCACAGAGAAGTTTTCAGGACTGAGAGGCACCTTTTTGGAGAAAAGGCAGAGGACAACATAGTATGGGGAAGAGAGAAAAATGAGCATATGATTCCTTAAAAACAAAAGAAAAAATAAATAGAAAGGAGAAAAGTTTGAAGTGATGGAAGAAGCCTATTTTTTTTTTTACCTCTACAGAAATAGAGAAAGGTGGAACAAAGATGAGACACTAGTAGGTCTGATAAAGTTTTCTGGGGTTTCCTTCTCTCATAATTTCTGAGCACCACTTTGGAAAAAATTTGCATTTAAAACTTTTCCTTTGTTAGACTCTGACAAAGAGTGAAGCATTCCCCAGATCAACGGAGATGTAAACTTCTCTGAGGCAACTGGGATTTTGTTAGGACTTGCAATGCTGCCAACAGAGAAGACTTACACAAAGGGACAGCTTACAGTTCCTTAATTCCCCTGCTAAGCAGAACCCTTAGTGCTGTTGCCATGCACAACACGGACAGGTACCTCTGTGCTTAATCCATAGGTTTTATTCTCCCAAAAGGAATCCTCTGCTCCTTGATAGAACACTAATCTTCCATAATCTTACAAGATCAGGTTACCTGTTTATGCCCAGAAACTGTCTCTATCGTTATCCTCGCTTTCTTTCATGTTTTCTCCCTTTCTGAACAAATGCATTGTTTTGTGTCTGAGCAGGGGCTTACAAGGAATTTTCTCTTTTGAGTGGTATTGACCCAAAGGCACATCATACACACTTCACTCAAAGTCTGAGAAACGTTTAGCATCACTTAAGAAAGGATGACAATAAAATCTGTCACCCACGGCCAAAAAAAACCCAAAAAAAGCAAAAAGACAAAATCTAAATAAAATAAAATTCCAAAGAGACAGGGATAAGCACCTTATATTCACCTGGAGAGGATTTTAAAAAGTACAGCAAGTTTTGAACTGAGAGAGAGAGACAATGCAAAGAGAAGTTCCTTGTAGTGCTAATTTCCCTGACTGCTTTGCACACGTTTGGAGGAAGATACAGGACAAAACCATTTCAAGATCACAGCATTTGATGCAATAATGCAGCTCATTTTGTCACCACTACAGATGGCAGGCTGTAATGAGCCCACGTTAATGACTGCTGTAGATATTCTACACACAGACACGTAGTGCTGCGAGTATCAGCCAGGAAAACAAATGCTCAGAGCCTTGGCCTCATTTCAGATTGTGATACAAGCATGAAGCACAGACCTGCCTCGCTCAAAGGTGGACAGAAGATTAGTATGTCAAGAGAATTTGTTCCAATTTTTAAATAAAATGAAGGTTTAATAATGGCTTTGCAGCAAACCATTTTCTCACAGATAAAACCAGGTGAAGCCCAGATTTTTTTTTTTCCTGAGCTATCACATTCATTTTTGGAAACAATCTGCTCAAAAATAGAGGACAAACCTAGACAACAAAGAGCTGAAACTCAGAAACATCCCTGCCTGGATTACCCTTACGCTGTCAGAGGTGCCCTTTCAGCACATAAACCCCCAGAGAAGCTCACACAAACACACATTGCAGCTACTGCAGTCAGAGCCTTGAGCACAGCCCTAGACCCTCCCTGCCCCAGCCAGCCTCAGCAGGAGCTGCACCCACACAGCCCAGGTGTACCTGCTCCCCTGAGGAGCTGCTGCTGCTGAGATTTCCCAGCCCAGAGCTGCAGCTTTATTTCACTGGCCATGGCCAAACTGCTGCTGTCACTCCTCTGCTCTGCTCCTCCAGCTCAGAGCAGCAATGCAGGTCCCAGTTTGAGCTCAAAAGGCTCCTGGATGCCCAAGGGAGGGGTGGAGGTCTCAGGCTACCCTGGTCTGGAGAATTAAGGCTGATTGGTACTCAGGACATGTAAAAACCTGTGAAGGTTAAAAAGGAAGAAAAAAACACAAACCCACAAACAAACCAAATCCAGCCAAACGAACACAATGTGACAGATATCACTTGTAGTCTTTCCAAAGAAGGTATTCCAAAATTCCAACCTCTAGTCCAGGGAAGACAAGAAACAGCAAACAGACACTGTGTAGGGACCAGAAATTTACTATTCCTTTTGAAAAAAAGGTTCTCATTTCCAACAACAGTCAGGTGAGACAGGCTAGCACAATGGCTCTGGCTCAGCAACAGGCAGACAACCTGATACACCCAAAGGATGTGCAGTGATGCCTTTTTCTGCAAAGCTGGAGTTATATTTTCAGCCCATAGGTCATATCAAAGCAGACACTGCTTCTTCCCAAAGTGGGAGGTGTGTGAAGGCCATCCCATGCAGGCTGGACATGGCATCTCCAAGAGATCTATCACATAGAAGAATCAAATGAAATTTGGGTTGACAGCTATGCTTTGTGGAATGAAAGTAATTCTGAAGGACAACAATTGGTCACACTTAGATCTGGCATTTGGGATTAGTAAATGAAGAGAGATCATTTGAATAAACTACCAGATGGGAAACACACTCGTCATGAAGGTCCCCTTAATTGGCTCCAGCTTGAGGCTAATCCGAAAAAATGGGTTTGGACACAGCAGCAACCTGACCAACAAGAATCAATAGCAGAGACTCAGATAACAGCCCAGGAAACAGCTAAATTAATGTGATGCAGGATTATAAGGGTGTCTGAGGTCATAAAATTATAATGGAGAAATTATTGACCTTGTATAATTTCTGCCTGAAGTGGTCATAAAATTCTTATTGTTTGTCACAGCACAGGAGCAAAATTAAAACAATGTGAGAATACAAACTGTCTCAGAAGATTTGTGTTACTATGAAAGTGCACTGCCTTGCTATTAAAGACATCTACCTCCCACTGTAAATATTTTTATAGAATCATGTTCTCCTTTATCAAGATACAAACTAGGAATGTGTCTTACCTCATTTTCAATATCCTTACACTGATGTCAACATTTTAATGTCAATGGAAATACTCCTAATTCACTGCTTAACCAGAGAAAATCTGATGCTTTAACTCTCCAGGAATGATATCTAAACATTTCCAGCACAGGCAAACAGGCAAGTTGTTTCCAGCATTACATGAACAAATAACCAATTTTATGTTCTTCTTCCAGCTGCTGCAACTTGTTCCCAAAAGACTGATGGACAAACTTCTTACACACTACCTGAAATTCTCTTGAGGGAACCAGTTTTTTCAATCCTAACATCACATCACTGTGTTTCAAAGAGAACATTGTTCATAGAACACTCTTTTTCTGTTAAAAAAAAAAAAAAAGCTCAAGAACTTGAAACCCCACCTTCTGCCTGAAAAATTCCCCCAAATATTTATAGTCCCTCCTGCATAATAGGTTTTCTATAAGAGACCCATGTTATGCACAAAAACCCCTACACTAATTGGTTTTTATTATCTTAATAATCTTAACATTTCCTCATCTAATAATGGTTAATTTAATGTGCTCCTATAATGTACTCCTAAATTACTAGTTTATAAAACAAACAAACAAAAAAACCAGTGCTGATTTCAGGTTTCCACACATTGCATTAATTACCTGAAAATGTCTCCAGGACTTCCTAGAGCAGATTTTCACAATCTCCTTATTATCCCTGTACAGACATTTTAAATTGACTGTAGCTACTCTGAGTTCATCATGCTTGTAATTTACACAAACCCTGTAATTGATATTTGGAAGCAGAGTAAATCTGGAAGTGAAAATATTAGATGGCCTCCTGCTTTTAGCTCACAGGTCTTCCACGTGAACAGATGTATTGAGAAATGCTGCTATAAAGAGATGCAAACCTGCTCTAGCTTGAATCAGGAGAAGGAAATAAGTAAGCCAAATAATTTTCTTCTTGGTGCACAGGTTACCTTCAGGTTCTTGCTCACTGGTTTGGCCAGATTTACTTGTGAGCCCAGCAGCAAGCGAAAATAATGGAAAAATAAATAAATAAAATGAGAGAATAAAACAAACTTAAAAAATGCCTTCCTATCAGAGCAGAAAGATGATTGTAATCATTAGCAAGAGAGTGTGCAAAGAAAATAGTAAATCACAACCCAAAAGGTATAACTAGAAAATTCAGATGTTATAAATGAGTTCTTTCCTTTTTATCCTATCACCAGCGAGAGAGAAGAAGGCCAGAAACCCAATCCTGAGTTTTCTAAATAAAAGCACACAGAAAATCACACAGCTCAATCTAATCTGGACATGGACAATACCTATTAGGAAGCATAATATAATGGGCAGGGTAATTACAATATATCACGGTGTAGCAGGGGGCTGAGCCCCTTCCACATCCCATTTCTCTGGTGGTACCAGAGTCCAGTGTTCTCTGACCTGGTTCTTTTAGATATTCCATACCTAGAGGATGGAATGTTTCATATCAAATTTACTTGTTTAAGGATAGCTGAGGTTGCAGAGGATTTCTTATTTAGCACACTGGTCTGGCTAATTCAGGGAGACATTATTTTAAAGAAATTGGGGTGTTTAGCTAAAACAGAGCCCACCTCTGGACTCAGTGCTGAGGTAAACTCAGCTCATTGCAGCAGCTGGGGTCAGTCATGTCCTGTGTTATTCCTGAGTTTCACTTCACCCTGGCCACTCTCCTCTGAGCTTTCTTTCATTTCCAGGGTGTACCAGCAGCCCCACCAGGTACACACACACTGCCTTCTGAGCAGGTCAAAAAGGGGACAGAGGCTGGCCAGCTTCCACCCTCTCTCTCATGAAAGGAACTAAGTTATCTTGCTCGAAAAGCCACCTGTGTCTGCTTCACTAAAGACAGATCCACAATTTCCAGCACTGCTGAGAGTTTATCACCCATTACAGTGAATAGTTCATACAACCAAAACTCAGTGAGTGCCCACTGCAGACCCGGAAAGATGCTCCTGGACATCAGGTATCCTTCAGTCACACTGTGCCTTGGGTCAGAAATACTTTTTCACAACCATGAGGAATCCACCTTGGTAAAGTAACTTTTTCAGGGCTATGGCTAATAGTTAAAGTCTTAATCTAGCTGTGTTAGCTACAAAGATGTGGATATGAGAGCAGCAGAAATACAGATTGCTGAATGAACCACCAGAGTTATGCACCACCAGAGAATATGACCTGCAGTGGCCAAAGCTTTTGTGCACACCTGACTGTCACCAGCAAAACCCTTCCAGCTAAAAGCACCTCTGTGCAACAGCAAAAACCTTCCAGGTGCTAAAAGCACCTCTGTGCAACAGCAGAAAGCTGCAGGGGCTTTCTCCACCACACCTTTCCCGGTGTCTCCCCTGCTTGCCTCCAGCTGCCCCCAGAGGTTGCTGACAGGCGCTCACTCTGTTCCAAGGTGAAAACACATTGATGAAGGCAGGCGAGGCTGCCGGATACCGCCGGAATTCCAGCGGGGAATGCGATTCACGACCCTGGGAGCATTAATGCAGGTGCTCTCTGAGGAGTGCCCCTGCAGACAACAGGTCTGTTCAACAGAGTAAGATACTCAGCTGCAAATTTCAACAAATATCTATTTACACTTGAAAGTCAGTAACAGAACAGTTAGGAGAAAGCTCAGTAAACAATTTGTTTTGTAACTCAAACTAAAGCACTCAGCAGGTTGGGTCTACCAGTGTCAGAGGCAGGGTCTGCCCTGTAGCAGCTCCAAGCCAGGTGGGAATGCTCTAATTGTCCTCACCCAGGTCTTGAGCAGTGCCAGGCTCTATGAAAGGCTTTTTTTTTGTCATTAGCAGTCCCTTGGACTATGACCCCAGAAAAATCCTGAGAAAGCTTAAATTGTACCACTTACAAGGTAGAAGGCAAGACACAGCTCCTTGTTTCCCCTAATTTTATTAGCTAGGACAATGTCATAGTCTCTTGGTTTGATGACATCCCAGAACAAGCCTGATTTAGGAAACTATACTAATCTGCACAAAGGAAAAGAGATTATGTTTCTTCTTCTTAGAATATGTGCAGGGATCATAGGAAGAAAAAAAAAAGAAAAAACAATAAAGACAAAATAGATCAATTTAGAGCAGAATGAAATAAATTTATGCGCATTAACAAGGCCTGAACAGAAACATTCTTGATCAGCAGTGTACAAACACTTGAGCACAGGGATGCTATATTGATAAAAATAACTACTGAAATGAAGTTCATTTCTATTTCTAGTATATTCCAATTCTTCAATCAACCACTGGTTTGAGCCTCTTTACCTCAGAATGCAGGAAAAAAAATAATGAAGAATTACTGAATCACAGGACTCTTAGAAAGCAACAACTACGTACTGGTGAGTCTATGTCAGCCAGGGCATATAAATATATAGAACAACTAACAGTTGTGCTTTTCCCACCTGCTGGATTGGTTTCCACTTGCTGGATTTCCTTCTCATTCCCACCCTCCTCTCCCATTCCCACCCTCCTTCATATTTCTTTATGCTATTATTATTCTCTTAACTGTTGAGGACTTTGTCCAACTTCCTTGGAAAAGTCACCTCTCTGTACCTCCTCCCTTTGTTTTGGTCTCACTTTAATTAACTCTTCCTGCCTTTGTGACTTGCATGTACTTGGATTAACTCGTTTTTTTCAGAAAATTTGATTCCACAATCACCCTTTTCTGTGGAAAAGCTCCCTAGAGTTTATCAGCCATGACATTGCACCAAACCAGTTATCTCTAAGACCACAGAATTTCACAGGAGAAACTGAGTTCTGCTTTTTATGTGGTTGGATTATTCAGGTATGGTCCTGTTGTTTTGTTCAGTTTTTTTAATTACAGCCTCACGAGGACACAGCAGCCTATTAAATGCTACAGAATGACCTGGAAAACCTGGTAAAACATTCACACTGTCTACTAAATCATATAAAGCTGTTTATAGCACCTCCTTTCCTATAATATCTGAGCATCTTATAATCAATATTGTGACTGTACTTGCAGCATGGCATAGAGCAAGCAAATATCCCTGTTTACAGCTAGAGATACAGCTCTCCATGCATTAAAGAGGATGCAGCTGCTCTCAGGAATGCAGGGCAGGCTCTTGGTTGCCCTGGGGTTTGTGGCAGTGGATCAGTGACCCTAATTCCAGGTCTGTGTCCCCCTGGCAGTCAGCTTCTCTTCTCCTGGGGCTCAAAGGGCACTGGGACAGGCCCCTGGAGAGCAGCAAGCAGGGAATGCTGCCCAGGGAAGCTGCCCCCTGAGCAGCCCTCACCTGGTTTGATGGGGAGAGTTACAGCTGGGAACAGAATAGAGCCAGCAGGTTCCTGTAGCCCTGATAAACATCTCATTTCAACTAAATTTGTTATCACAGAAACAGAACCCCAAAGAGCATTTCCTGCAGATTTTGGTTGGGAAAAGAAGGATGTCATGAGACCTGATTCTGAGAAGGGCTACATCATGGTATTACAAAACAGTGATTGCACAGGATCTTTATAAATGCCCAGCTATAAGAAGGATTCACATCTCTCAGACACTGAAGGAACCACAATATATTGGTGCAGGAAAATGCTGGATCATACTCCATAAGGAATGAGGCTTTACTGATATCAGTACTCAAATAATTGTATGATTGCAAATGCTGTCTGAACAAGCAAAGCCTAAAAAATATTAATTCAGAATTATTCAAAATTAAAATTCTAGCTCATGAGAATCTGACAAAATAAAAAGTTTTGTTTAGGTTCAAGGCATTTTGTGTCAAGCTGAAAATAAATTTTATTTTAAGACATTTAAGAGAACACACTTTCTTGCTCACATCTAAATTCACAACAAAAGTGGCATTTTGAAATTGCCTGAAACCATTTGCCTATTTTGACCTCAACTAAGTAAGTATTCTCCTTGAACTCCCTTTATCAGCAAAATCCCACTGGTCTTTATTTTTCATACAGCTCTATTTCACGGCATTTGAAAAACATCAGTTCTGAAAAGTGCATTCACTTGCACCTCACTGGTCATTTTATCCTATAGACTGAGACAAAAAATACTCCCAGAACAAAGTATGTGGGGGAAAAAATTTCCCAGTTCAACCTTCTCAATTACCAAACAGGAAAACAGAATGATATCTTAGGATGAGCTTTTCAGTGTGCATTCTTCATCTAGTGCTACCAGTGAGGCTTTTGATGACACAGAGTTGGACGTTAAAGCCTGCAAAATCTCTCATCTTTATCTCCTGCCTTGTTTTTCTTCCCTCTGTTCACAATAGCAGCCTCCCCAGTGTGGGATAATTCCTCATAAAGATCTGTCCTGCTCTCTGTGTCCTGGGTTGTTTCTCTCTCTTTTCACACCACAAGCATCCCTTGAGTGGAATAATGTCCTGTAAAAGCTTAATAGTGCAAGGGCTACATGTTGTCTGTTTGTGTTTTAAATGCCTTCCCTGGTGTGGTAAAATACCCAGTAAAAATCTGTCCTGTCTTTATGTTCTGCATCGTTGTTTTCTGAAACCAGACAATTCTGCCACTGAGCAGTGTCAGATCCTTGTAAATGTCAGTGTCATACAAACAGCTGCTGATACCATGAAAACAGATCCTATCCTGAAATGTTTCTCCTTAATTTCTAGGATAAGAATAGCTGGTATTCTGCATAAACCAGAATCACCATATTAGTGATAATTACCTGAACTGCTAGGGGACTGAGAGACAGGTGCACAAATACTTCGGGGATCTATGTTGTAAAAGTGTACATATCCAAAGCTCATACCTACTCTCATCTCAGCTTCTGAAAATGATGATAAAAATTAAATACTTAAGCAGTAAGTTGTGCTTCCTCCACCCAGGGAGCAGGGGACAAAAGCAGAGGGTTTGATCTGTGATTTCCATTGCTATCTCCCCCAGCCTGCTGCTCAGGGCACAGAAGCACTGAGTGGTAGGTCCATACACTGATGGCTCTCCCTAACCCAGAGCAGCAGGGAGCCTGGGAAAGGTAGATAATGCCAAAGCATCAACAGCATTGGTGCTGCATTCTGCACAACATGGCACTGAGACCTCTGACCAGCTCAGGTCCACCAAAGCTGCTTAGCCCCTGCTCAGCCACTTCTCCTATCGTGCCCATTCTGCTTTGCCTTGCCCCCTTCTCTCTATCAGCACTATACATACCCATTTTCTTTTGAGCTAAAAACCTTTCATCACCCACAAGCATAAAAAACAAGTCCCAGCAACACTGGAGCTCGATGTTCATTTTCAGTTACGTGTTACTGCTTCATGTATTTTCTGTGGCAAATCAGCATTTATTCAGAAGTAATTTTCTGGTCTAAACTAACAAGCAATGAGTGTGACAAATACTGCTCTTAGTGATTGTGCATTTTAAGGTAATTTTGGAGTGCATGATCTCTGTGGGAATTGCCAACCACATTTTACTTCTCACGTATATATAACTTCAAGTCTCAGTGATAAAGTCCCATTAAAGATATCCTACCCTCTTGACTGGGGTTTTTATCTTTGCTAACGTATTGCTAGTGGCTCTGATGCAATGTGGATGTCCTTGGATGGATTTAATTGGGCAGAAACCTTTGAAATATGCCAGAGGCTAATTCACTTTGAGGGTTAAAACAATGAATCTGTGCAGAAAATAACGTATCAGTGGGCAAAAAGATGAATTAATGGCAGTACTGGAATAACATCTCTACAGCAACCAGAATGGCTGAATTAATGACATACTGGGTTTTTTATGGCTTGAGAATTACAGCTGTGATGACACCATGGGCACTTCAGCCTCCCCCTTTATTGTACCTTTGCAGACACAGTAATCCTTTGGCCCCTGGAGAATTTGTTCTCTTGTGATGATCAGGCAAGGTTATTCCATTTCCATGATCATCTCCTCCCTTAACCCTTTCTCTCCCTCCTACCTGTCTGTCTCTCAGGTTCACACACAGGTCATCCACCAAAGTTATACCTTGACACATGCACATCAGGAGACTGGAATCAAGGGGGAAAAAGCTCTCATTCTTCAAAAAAAAAAAGTTTATTGCAATAAATAGATTGACATAAAAAGTTCTTTCCAAGAAATGCTAAGAAATGAGGGACAGAACTCTCCTGTCATGAGCTTGGTAAAAAGCTGGAATGGCTCTCTTTTCAACCAAGTGAAGAATATCAGAATTACACTGGAGTACCAGTGGAAAGACAGCGCTGTGTGTTTTTATTTCTTTAATCTCCTGACATTGTTCAACAAAGAGGCCTCCTTGTGTGCATCTGACAGTGGGATATTTATCTTAATGTACTTTTTTCTGCAGCAAGAATTTCAGAGGAAAAATCCTTCAGCTGCAACATTATCTTTGGTTTCCTAAGTGCTTCCTTGATTGATACATGTGCCATCCTATATCACAGAACCAGGGAGATATTTCTACCAAGATGTCTAGTTCTTGAAAGTGCAGGATGAGGCTGTTGAAGACTACAGACATCTGCTAATGTTATCTGCCACTTCAGTGAGGTTTGTTCTATGAATATTGGTTCAAATGCTGCAAAAAAACCAAACAAAGCTCAGAAATCTAAAAGGATGAGATTATCTCAAGGGATCAAATGGGTAAATGTTCATTTACCATACTTTTTAAACCTAATTTTGTCAGTCTGTTGGAGAAGGCAAGGGCTTTGCATGGGAGCAACAGGACATGAGATTCTAAACTAGTTTGGTTCTGGGGCGTATTTTTTCAATTAGAAAAGGAAATCCATAATGTACTCAGAAATTTGTGCAACTGCTTTTGACCAGCATAGAATCACAATCTGAGCTGAACAGAGCTGTAAACAGAATCACCATCCAGCTTCCAGTCCCTGGAAGAAGCTAACAAGAAAGGAGGAAAAAGACATGAAAAAAGCAGCAGAGGTAATGGTGAAAGGAAATGAAAAGAGAGGCACCTTCACCTTTAAAGCTAAATTACTTTCTACTACATTCAAACCCTTTCTACCACACATATAATGATGACTTGGCTGTGGCTATTTCTATTTCATACACATTTCCTGTAAATGAGAATTAGGCCATTTCAATCATAATCTGCTCACATAACAACTACTCAGGCAAAAGAGCTATTAAAATCAATGGGAGATTTTGGACCACTTAGAGAATGCAGAACAAAATCTATTATTGTTAGCATTTTCCTAAACTTATGTTGTTACCAGTACTGAAAGGAGTCTTTTACTGTGCAGGGTTTCACAGGGGATAATCTCACCTGTAAAGGGCTGCTATGTTTGGAACAGAGCAAAATGAGAGGCAAAAGAAATAAATACCCAGAGCTCTCAGGGTGGGAGCACAGAGCTTGGTCTTGCTGCAGGGTTTTTCAGGTATGTTTGTGCAGTTCCCAACCTCGCTGCACCTGGATCCTCCTCTGCTTTAGGCTGGGTTTGCCTTCTTCAGAGTGGAAAAAAATGGGAATGAGTTTGGAGCATGCATAGACACACCTGAGAGAGCTCCTACAGGAAAAGATCTAGTGTTAATAACAGCAAAAGAGCCATAGAGAAATGCAACATCTAGAAATTAGTCATTCAGTCACTTCAGATTAGAACTAAAATGCATACTTTTCTAAATAGAGAAGGTAATTAAGTCATTGCAAGACATCACCAGAGGCATGGTTTTGTTTCTCAGTCACTTAGGTCTTTGAACAGTTGAATTTGTTTCCAGGACTTATCCCCACATACAAATCTTTTCAAATGCAATATCACTCAGACTGAAGTGGCAATCTTGTTGCCAAAATTCCTAGTTCTGGTATCCTGACTTACATGTAACATTACTGGGTACACATTAAAGAAAATTTTCTCATACTTCAGAAACTAGGAATTTCCTAAATAATTCCTGAGTGAAGTTTCAGAAACCAGCATTGTGGATTGACGGTGCCTGGCATTTTGTATAACTGTTTGAATTCAGGGTGTTTACACTGAAAACCACCTTAGTAAATCCTCTCATCAGTTACCTACATCCATACAAGGAAATTTCTCATTTACCTTTGCAAATAGATATATGCAAGATTGAAAAATCACATTAGGATTGAGAGCAACAAGACTCAACAGAGAGAGAATATGAGAATTGTCACTCATTTGAGATGGGGGGAAAAAACACCATCCCCTGCTATTATAAATCCTGCCTGTGTCAAAGCAATGAAATTAAACACCCTGAGCAGAAAAGCGAGCTGCTGTGGATGTGGCCCAGGTCAGCACACCATGAACAGCTCATTGTCAGGGCTGTGAGTGGGGCAGGAGCTGATAATCTGCAGAGGTTCCAGGTGAGGGGCAGCCCTGGCAGCCCAGCTCACAAGGTGTGTGCTGGCTGTGGCTCCCAGCTCCTCACAAACACTACCCCCCATTCATTTCCCAGCCCTTGGAAACTGGACCCTCCTAACCAGCTTTTCTTTGAGGTCTAGAAGTTGAGTTATTGGCACTCCTTGGGGGAACAGGCTGCTAAGATTTTGCATCAGGGTAATCCAGAGTGTTTTGCATGCTGCTTTCAGAGCAGCTAGTTTGTCTAATGAATGAGATGTGACATGAGCTCCTAGGGCTCGGGAGAAAGCTGAGTGAGGATTTCTCCATCTCTCTGAAGCCTTAACCCTGCCCAGGCTATTGCACATCAGTGTGTAACAAACACTCGGACACACCAATCCACCACCAAACCTTCTGCAAAGCATTAGGAGCCAAAAGCAAGGGAAAGGGCAGGATGGCTCGATTTTGAATTCCAAGAATTTTTAAAGAAAATAAAAGTTGACACTCAAAGCTTTTGCCAGCATAACAGTGTCTGCTGGGGTTCCAAGTGCTGTGCTGACAAAAGCCCCATGCAAACACAATGCAAGATGTCCCTAGGGCTATGGCTTGCTTCAATTTCAGAACTATACACAAAATCAACTGGCAAATGCACTTTTTTGCTGGTATAAAGAAAGTCCAGACTATGTCTGTTTGCCTGTGCAGGCATGTCAGTATTGCTAAAAAACTTTGAAGGTGTCTGAAACTATTTTCAAATACCACAGTGTGAACCTTTGCCACTGCCAGGTCATTGCAGGGACTGAATGAGGACCCAGATTACAGAAAAAAAAATAGGTTCTCAGCTGCAAACTGCTAATGCTTTGTCACTTATTTGCATACATAAACGTGGAGCAGAACATGTGGGTGCCACCCTAATATAAATGTTTCTTATAAGCTGTAATAACATCATGATTTCCATATGTAATGCCCCATACATAAGTACTGAGGAGTTTCTCCACAAATTCCCAGGCCTGCCCCTGCCAGCCAAGCCAGGCCCTTTCCTTCTCATGCAAATGCTGCACAGAAAGGGTGTGAGCAGAGCAGGGAGCTGCAGGAGAGAGATTCCCCAGGCCAAACTGGAGCTTCAGGAACATCTGTGACAAGGCTGGCTTCGTGCCTGCAGAGTCATCCTCTTTGCTATTCAGCTGGAGAGTGCACTCTGCGAGGGAATGCAGGACCTGCTGTTGGTTCTCTCTCTGGAGCTATTACAATTGACAAGGATGAAGAGTTCAGAGAATTCACGGATAACTCAAATGAGGAAAGTCATCAGATGTGGGAAAATGCTTATTTTTCTAGTGGAACAGAGAGAAAGCAGGCTGTAAAAATTCAGAGCAGTGTAAGCTTTTTGAAGAGAAAGGAGGGAGCCAAAGCTGGCATTGCTGCTGCCTCAGGTATTGCATTTCTCTCTAATTACCAGAGAAATTGTTGTAATCAAATGCCATCAGTCACATTTATGCATTAGATATTTCTAGAGGAGTGAGATGTCCCCCTTTCCAGACAGTACAAAAATCAGATTGTATCTTCATGATAACAGAATTGTCTAAGATCTCTCCCAAACAGCAGATGGACAACTAAAAACTAGTTTTAAAAATAATTTATTCAAATAATTTATTAAAATTATTATTCAAATTACTGATTATTTATTTAAAATTATTTGTTTTAAAATAATTTATTAAATAAATTTTATTATTTATTTAATAAATTATTTTTAAATATATTATTATTATTTATTTAAAATAATTTATTTAAACAAAGCTCCATCAAAAGTGTAGTGTTCTGGTTAAAAAACCATAAGCAACATCGACTGCACATGCTCAGAAAGTTCCCAGTGCCTCAGATTCACCCAAGTTCATGTTAGAGATTTTACTGTGGCTGATAGTTTT
The DNA here is from genome assembly GCA_013400635.1 of Hypocryptadius cinnamomeus. Taxonomy (NCBI): domain Eukaryota; kingdom Metazoa; phylum Chordata; class Aves; order Passeriformes; family Zosteropidae; genus Hypocryptadius; species Hypocryptadius cinnamomeus. Next base: position 274,607 of record VYZP01078287.1, on the reverse strand, counting down.
AGGACTCAGCAAGCTGCATTCTGGTAGGGAGCTCAAAAAGAAACAAGTCACATCACTGTGTGAACTGCTCTGAAACCAAATCCTTTGAGTATTGACCATCATTTGAACTCATTCACCACGTAGTTCTTCAGCAAGTAGCCTTTGTTACTAAAGTCACAGCTAAGTAGTGTTCCTATTTGTCATTTACACTTCATAGATACAGAGGAACACAGATAAAAATCTTTTAGTACTGTATGGCACCCAACCATCCTTCACTGGCAGTAATTAAATCCTTCTGTAAAAGTGCTACAAATATTTCCCAAAAGCAGGAACAGATGTTTTTTTGCAACCAAGCATGGACGAAAATCTAACAAGCTCCATAAACCAAAGGCATGGGCACTTCAGAGAAATCCTTTTCTATGAATTTGCTACCATGCTGTCTCAATTTGCCAGCAATATTACAGAGATAAAACATGACCATTTTCTAGTATTATTATTCTTGTCTTTTAGTAACACAATAAGTGTCAAGGGAACTGTGGATTAAAAAAAATAATAATCGTAATAATGAGGCACAACGCTTACAAATTTACAGTTCTATTTCCAAAGCATAATAAATTAGCACAATCCCTGAGACTTAGTTACGATTCACAAATCACATCCTCATGTGGCTTTTATAAACTATGATTGTCTAATTAATATTGCTGCTTATAAACATCTCCTGGTTAGTCAGTACCCTTTTTTTTGTAGGTATTGAAATTCAATTACAGCAGGAGTTGCTCTAAGCAGGGCTCAAGCTGTGAGACAACCTACTTGAGGGGGGACATTTTGCATTTTCCTGGATTGGGCCTGCTGCAAAGACAACCTTAACTTTTCCTTCAAAATGCCTCACTAAGCCACCCTGAAGAACTGCATTGCAATGAAGTAACTTCCTCTCCAGTTCCAGAGTGGGTATATCCAGGCAGTTGTCATGCTAGGCGGTCAGAGGGGTGAGGTGGAGAAAGCTGTTTGATCTGCAAGGACATAAATTGATGGCAGAGATGTTGTGCTCTGTCAAGAGTCATGACAGCAACTGGAGAGCAAGATCCTCAATGGAGCTGGCTTTAATCCAGTGAAATGCAGGTTAAACTAAAAGGGAGAATACAGAGACCGGATTTCTAAGAATGCTCAGCCCCCCACCCACAACTGGGGCAACATTTTTAAAGAACAGCTCAGATCAGAGATAGGCACCTGTAAAAACAAAGGGTTCTGCTTGGTGTCAAGAATTTATGAAAACTGGGCCACTTGGACTAAATGTCTTAACAGCAGCTAAGCTGCCTACAAAACCTGACACATAAATTACCCAGAAAATATAGTGCCTGCATAGGTTCTTTACTGAAAAGCATGATGACACCAGCTACCACTTATTTAAACTAGTGCATTTCATTATGTCAGGGCAATTGCCACCCTGGTACATATCTTATTAGTGCTTATTTATTATCAGTGTTAAGGAGGTTAACTGCGCTGTTATTTCCTCTGCTACTGGGCTTTATTGCCTGTCTGAGGCACAGAGTTCTCACTAAGCTCAGGCAGCAAAGGAAATAACAGAGGCTGTGGCTTAAAAACAAATATCCTCTAAAGACTGTAGCAATCAGGTAGGGAAAAACAAAGAAAATTCCTTCTGAGGAGTATCAAGAGAGGAAACCTAGAGCACCCACTCTGATGGGACCTGGATTAATAACCTACAAAGGTCATTTATCTGAGAAATTGAATCTTCCTTTTTTTCTGTTGCAGGGTATCTGTGATCTTCACTTGCTTGGCAAATTGCCAGTATTCTTTGATTTAACATTATGGGTTGATTTCTATCAGCTGCCATGGAAAGTCATTTCTCATTGCACAAGTAACATTAATTAGTTGCTGCCTGGTCAGAAAAGTTACCTTGTGCTAGTGCTGATCTGTCATTGCATGACCTCAAAAGCACTTCCACTACTGACACTCACAGGCAATTGGAACATACACGTGTTTAAACTTTCCCATCACACCTTCAAACAATTGCCAATGTGATTACAAGGGAAAGTGATATCAATAGGAGGACATCTTTCAGAATAAAATTAGACAGAAAAAATGTGCTGCACTACTGTTAGCATTTTTGCATTATCTATCCACTTAACAGGAGCTCTGTTACAAGAAATCAGCATAACAATTAAGTTACCTGCATACAAATGAAGATGCATTAAATAGACCAAAAACATTTGGAAAATAAGGAGAGCAACTACAATGTTAACCAAGCAACAAACCCACAACTGCAATTTTCTTTGCATTTCCAAACAGCTAATGACAAGTGCTACATTTTAAATTTCTTTATATATTGTTGAAATTAGATTAAATCATGTAGATTTTTGCAAAAATGCAGTCTTGAACAGATAGCACAGTCTCAACCTTTCACAAAATAACCACATGTTAGAGTGGTTGCTCTTTATGATGCTTTACCCTCTCACACTCCAAGCAATTCACCTGAGCAGGCTCATGTGCACACAAAACCAAGCAGAAATCCCTTCCCCAGGAACTGGAGTTCCCACAATGTGTGAGAGAAGCCAAACCTGGTGTTTCTTAAGGGAGAGAAAAAATCCCAGTTCTAGAGAGGAAAAAGCTTTGCTGTGTGTTATGAGACAGAGACCGTGCAGATTTCTGTGTTTGCTGAGACATGAGACACTCAAACAGGGAGCAGCCACCTCAGCTGCTGCTTCTGGCTCCTGGCTACACAGATAGGAAAGGAAATCCTTTACAGTGAGGCTAGGAAGCCCAAGGTGCAGAACAGCCAGCAGCTGATACAATGACTACTTTAGCTGTTGACTTTCACCTAACACAACATTTGGGAATATATTCTTGGATTTACTACTGCACACTCAGAAAACACTTTTTAGCTTCACCTCTCTCAGCTTGATGCCCTCAAATACATGAAAACACATATCCATGGATACATGTTGTATGCAGGTCTGTAAAACAGCTCTTCACTTTCAACAGTGCTCTCATCAAATCCTGGGAGGAATCAAAACAGGAGCAGGTCCCCCCAGGCTGAGGGAGAGGTACCCACTGCTGAGGCAGACACAGGGAGGGGAGGGACACAGGCAGCTCCAGAGGTGTCAGGGGATCCAGTTCTCCTCCATAGCACCCCATGGACCCACTGAGCAAAAAGAGCTGAAGCCAGGGAAGGAAAGCACCCCCTTTACCTTCAGGCAGCACCCTAGCACTTTGCTGAACCCTTTGACCCTGAGCACTGTGTGTTGTCTTGCTGCAGAGCTGCCATTTCATCTCTGGGTTCAGCCATAGAAGCACACATTTGTCCTCCAAGAAGGTTTCTGTTCCTTTTCCTTTCTAAAGCCCCTGTTGCACTTTGCTTTTCCTTGCCTTAATGCAGCTCTCAGCAAGGCACTGCATTTGTGCCTTCTGCTCATCCCCCCTCCAGGTGCCTCCTTTCTTTGCCCTTTTCCATTTGGCATCTCCAGGCCTGCATGTTCCATCAACAGCCAGGTCACCACCTGTGCTGAAGACACCACTACTGCTTTTCCCTTTCATCTGCATAAGCCAGAGGAGATAGAGACAAAAAAAAAAATTGCACAGATCATTTGGGCAATCCCTCCAGGAGAGATAAGATTGCTCTCGATTGCAGGTTTATTGGCTCTTTAATTAATACCTATAGGATCAATTTTCAAGAATCCCCCACAGCCTCACTTGGGATGTTATTTGAAAGGCTAAAGGCAGTTCAGAATATTTTTCTTAATATTCAAATTACTTTTTTCCTTTTTATGTTCATTCTACTGCTCCTAATTATATCGTAGCTTCTGTGGTGTGACTGAATCCTTGTTTTCCTTCTACATACATCAATTACATCATTTTGCATTAATTTGCAACTTAGCTGCTATCCTGCTAAGCATGTAATTTTACCAGAACACCTTATGTTTACCTCTATACAGCAGTCCTTCCAGACCAATTTGTTTCTCTGCAATCAGTATTTTTTGGGCTGCTGCTATCTTTACAAGACATCCCAAACACAGGCACACGAGGCTGCATGCAGAGCAATCGAGGCCCCAGGAGAGCACTGTGAAAGACTGAGGGCTGCTAGTCTAGGAAAAACCCACAGCATTAAAAACCCCAAGGAGTTAAAACAAGACCCAGTCTCTGGTTTATTTGCTCCAGGACATGTTCCAATCAATGCAGCCCCAAACTGTGCTGGTCTTTCTTCCGGTTATATCACATTGCAGATCAAAGCTAATTTTATGGAAGCAATCAATCCCAAGTCTTTTTACTACATCATTTCTTGCTATATCCCTGCCAATTTGGAGCATGCTGTAGAAAGGTTTTGTTCTCATATATCTTAGTTTGCATTTTCCCATAGTATATTGCATGTTATTTTCAGCTCAAGAGTTACATCTACCTGTGGAAATAACAGCTTTATCTTGATAAATCAGATTTTGACCATAGACAAAAGTGAAGTGGCTGAATTACACAGAACCACTCAAGAAATAAAGAAACCTCATAATAATATGAGACAAACACAAAGATGCTCCATGGATATGAGTATCTGTGATACCTTTGCTTTCTACAATTACTATGGAAATTGAGTTTTATAAGATTTTCTCTCAATGCTTGGGAAAGCAAATCTTAGGTTTCTATACATGATAATTCCCACAGGAATGTGATTAGGAGAGTTATGTTCATCTAGTTAAGAAGCAAAAATAATACCATACACTCTCTGGCAATCTGTGCCACAGACCCTTGCAGAGCAGTTGGAGTCAATCCCTTTAAATGCAGGACTGATTTTGAAGTGAACAAACAACGTAATAGAGACTGCTAGGTATGGCAATAGTTAACTAAAGAGTGAGCAAAATAAATGAAACATTTAATCAAATCATTTTAAAATATGAGTGACATTTGAAAATCATCAGAGGCTGTATATAAACACTAAAAAGCAAGAAAGTACATAGGAAATACATTTTTCCTGTAGATTTACATATTTGATTTTGTGGGAGGTTTAGTTGGGTTGCACAGAGTTAAACAACAATCTAGTGAGACGATTCATAAGATATGAAAGGATGAGATTGGGGAATAATAATTTGATCTACTTGATTTGGATGAGAAGAACAAGGTGAAACAGATGAGGGGAAAATCCTACTGAAAAATCTGGACAGCCTCAGAGGGAGATGTCTAGTGATAGGGGATGCCCAGCCTGGTGCCCTCATGCCAAGGAGCACAGGGCTGCTCAGCAGCTTGTGTCAGATCCCTGGCATTGCAGGGAGCTTGCAACCCTCTCCCTTTGACTCTGCCTCCTACCTGGGATATAGGAGCAGGGCTGGACCCACCCTGGGTGAAGGAGCTCAAACTCATGTCACAGCTGAGATGGCCACAACACACAGAGCATCACCACACAACTTCAGAAAGCTCCAACCCATCCACAGTAACACCACACCTCATCAGAGGGCTTCAGGTGTCTGCCCATACACAGTACCATCACATCACCCCAGAAGGCTGCAAGCATCTGCCCTTCTTGTTCTTTAGCCCAGCCTTTTATCCCCTCCTGTTCATGCACTGCACCTGTGTGCCCTCTGTTCCCTTTGGTGGTTGGTCAGTGCCCCTGGGCACTCCATGGCTCATTGCTGTCAGTGCTGCTCACCTGCTGCTCACAGCTGTGCCCACTGGGGATGAGGCTGGGCCAGCCCCATCCCAATCACCACAAACTGTGTGCCTACAAACTTATAAATATAAATAAAAATAAATATATATATATTAAATATAAATAAAAATAAATATAGGCCCCTAAATATAGGGCCCAGGTTTCCATTTTTTTCTTTTCAGAGTGCTTGTGCTCTGCTCACCTGAACAAGCAGGTGGACTTCATTAGTTGCTTGCTGCAAACAGCTGCTATGCAGCAGCTAAAATCCTCTTTCATACCACAAACCACTCCCCAACACCCCTCCCCAACAAATCTGAAATAATGCAATAGAAAAACAGATTTGGATGCAAACTGTTCTGCTGGTTTCAAGGCTCTTCTTTCAGCAGAAGCAGCCCAGCTGTATCCCTACTGCCAGGCTATGGACAGTGTGATCATGTTACCATTTTTCTCCTTCCCTGTTCAAAATGGACACAGTGAAGGTATCTCTCAAGCCATTATGGATACTATAAGCTGTAATGGAATACTATTCCTGTAACATCTCAAAGGGAACATGAGATATCCCTTGCTTGCCATTCTTAGGTGACCACTGTTAAATAATGTATGGACAAATGGGTGGGTTACCACACAACAGGGAAAATATCATTTTCTATGACTTCCAGTGTTGCCTCAGTGAAATGCTCATAGACTTTGTTCATTGAGGTGCCTTTAGAAGGTGCCTGAGCTCTCCTATCTAGAAAAGAATGCCCTGGTGTCCTCTGGAATAGAAGCTCCCAAACTGGGGTAATTAATCTTTAATGGACTTGTGCCTCTGTTCAGGATGTACCCTGCAGGTTTGTGTCCTGCCAGCCTCACAGGAGCGCTTTGCATTGCCATACTGGTGATTCCAGGTTTGAGTGTCATTTCCCCTTCCCCATGCTAGATGAAGGTGCCAAATCTGCTCAGAGATAAGAATCAAAACCACATTCTCAGCTCATTCAGCCTTCAAAGACAAGTGTACCCCACTGTGAGGCCAAATTGGCAGGGGCTGTAGGAAAAGGCCTGGCAGGATGAGGAACACCCTGCTCATAACAATCCAGGCTCTGCCTGTTGCTGCAGCACAAAGAGCAGCCCAGGAAAGCTGAAGCAGCTCGCTCTCATTTCATGCCGTGCCTGGCTCTGTGCAATACAGAGCTGAGGAAATCATTGTTTGGGAGAGCAGCTGATAGCACACAGATTAATCACATGGGTGTACAAGAAAATAAATAGGTGCATAAATACTTCAGCTATGCTGTGCATTTCCCAATGCGGACTTCCCTCACTTTAATGCTGACAAGCTCCTGATTTTTTTATTTTTAATTATGAACTGAAATCCCTTTTGCTATCAGTTATAAATATAACAAACAGTCTGCTGTTTAACTTCAAATTCCATATCACTCATGCAAGTTGTAACTTCAGTCAACGTAGTATCTCTGAAATGAAATATTTGCCGGCAGGAAAATGAAAGGTTATATCTTATTAAATAAACACATAGTGATATGACTTGTTAGGGAAAATTCCAGCCAGATGACTAGTGTTAATCTTGTAATACCATTAAACAAATCTACAGTCAGGAAGAGCTTCTCAGCCTATTCCAAACAGTAAAAATGCAGAAGGAAAATATCCTTGCCATTAAAGAACAGGTTTGTGGTCCTGAAGATCTGACTTCTGTTCCTGACTTTGTCACATACTGTCTGGGTGACCTTTAATAAAATAACTACCTCTCAGTGAGTGTCAATTCCTACTTTATAACTGGGAATAACAAAACATTCCCTTTTTTCTAAATAGATGAGGGTTTCTTTGGTAGACAAACTGTAAGTGATACATTAAATAACACAAGGAGAGCCTCAAAGAAAGGCTGAGATCTTCCAGCATCTTATCAGAACTAACCTATAAAAATAGTAAGAAAATTATCACTGTTCCCATCTGGGGTGGAGGGTTTGTTAGTTGTGGAAGTTAGTAAGCTGCTAAATTACCCTTTTCTCATTTGCTGCATCCCCAAATGTCAGTGTCCCAGACAGACCCATCCATTCAGCTGCTGGGGTGTTTGCTTCTGCCCTGCTCTGAGAACCAGCCTTCCTCCTCCTCCCCCTTTCCCTGCCCTACCTCTGTCTCCTTCACTCTATTCTCAGGATTGTCAAGGCTACAAGAGATTCACCTTTGAGAACCTCTGACACACTCAAGTCATGAGAAGAGGACGTCTGCCTTCTGCAGAGAAGCAGATAATCTATCATTTTTCTTAGGACAGCAGTTTTACAAGAACTTGCTTTAACACACCTTGTCAGCTACTGGGATCAACAAATCTGTGCGAGGGAAATTCTGTTACCAAAAATATCTTAGAAAATCTGACTGGCATCCTTTTATTTTTTTTTCTTTTTAATGTAAGGAGGAGGAACAGAAAACCTAGCCAAACCCTTTGTTTACTTTACAGACATGCTGAAGGAAAGAAAAAATGTCTCCAAAAATGAAGTTCTGTTGAAAGGCAGTGCAACACCCCACAGCTACAGCAAGTGGCAAAAGGCAGCGTGCAGGGAAACAAGCTTCTCTTGAATTCATGAATTGACAAACTGGTTTCTTATAATAATTATGAATCATCATAAACTTTAAACTTCTAACTCATTATATGGTATTAACTGCTTATTCAGCTCTTCTCTTTCTTGTCTTTTGTCTCTTGGGAGAAATGGGAAGGTGTTTCAGAGTGTCCTTGGAATCCCTGCCTTACAGTTGATTACTGCAGTGCTATTCCCAGGAACATCTAGTTACCATCTCAAACAGGGCTATTACTCTAATTTAGAGGAGTATTAACAATTCTGGTAATCTGTCTATGCTGAAAAAAATGTGTCCAGATAGCAACTGCACACACTGATAAGGAAGTTTTTATAGCAGAAATCTGCTTTTATATCTGTTATTCTATTCTGAGCTTTTGAGGGCAGGGCAAACCATGGCTTTCTTATAGTCTTGAAATAGGAAATATAATATTTACTAAGCAAAGGTAAGCCTTCCTAGGACTACATATTGTTAATCATCAAACCTCACCCTTATTCCAGAGAACCAATGTCACAGAGCAGTTTAGGCTCTGTTTCGGTGACAGCAAGGCATGGTCAGGGTCAGGAAGCCTCCCAGGGCCTCAGCCACATCCACAATCTAAGCCCCACCTAAGCCAGTAAAGTGTACAAACACAAGAAACAAAAGCTATTATTTTTACTACAAGTGAATGTATTTTTCTTTAGAGGATAACTACTTATAAGCTGAAGGTTAGAGAATAACTGCTTACAAGCTGAAGTTAGAGTCTGTAATTTTTGCATTTTAAAAAAACTTGTCACAACAGGTAGGCTCACAAAAGAACATTTCCTGCTTGTGAAGTCAAGCAAGTAAAGAAATATTTTTCAGTAATTTCAGAGAAGACAAGCTAATCCTAAGACCCTGATATTACATAAGTTTAAGCATCTAACTCCAAAAGGCTTGAAATTTGAGTGAGGATCCTAAAAAACATAGAGGCATCTGATGGAAAGGGTTCACAGATCTAGAGAGAGATGGTTCTGATGAGAGAAACCAGTCAGGTTCATTCACTACCAATATTGTCTTGTCATGTGTCAATAGCATTAATTGATCTTGGCGCAAACCTGGTTAGAAGTCCCTTGGAGGATCTGGAAAGAATTTCATCAGGTTGATTTCTTTGGATCCTGATTGAAAGAGTTCAACTCTTGCAAACTGCCTATTTTTAAAAAGTTATAAAACCTGATTACAAGTGTTTGTCCTGTTCTGTTAAAATGAGCAGCAGCATGAAGTGCTCAATCCACCAACCAAAAAACAAAATAAAAAAAAACCCAAAAAACCTCTTTACTTCCTGAAGACCATTTTGCAAAGGAGCACACAAAAATATAAAGATTTATTTAGAGTATACAGAATATAAATTTTAAATTACAACTGGGGCAGTGTTGTCTGGGCCAATGGCATGAGCATGGCCACCTACCTAGAGATCAAGGAAGAAGAAGGTGTTTTAAATGCCTCATGACAGGTAATTTCTATTACATCAAGATGAAGATCAGTCTCTTTCATATTGTATCCATTAGTCCATTCAAATTGTCCAACAGCAAAAAGATTAGCTTCAAGAAAGCATTACTTGTCTGAAAGTGTTAACACAATTAGGCAAATACTTTCATTTCAAGCCCTGTAAATATTTATCTGAATCTAAATACATCCCTGAGACGAGGCAGCTCCAATGGTATGCAATGACACGTGAAAGCCAGGTGAAACACAGAGGACATGAAGCTCCTTTATCTCTTTATCAGCTTCAGCTCTATCTTGCCACAGCCCTGCCCACCTGTACCACCATTTCTGTAAGTGATTCCTAAAAGTCCTCCTGGGCTATGGCTTCCCCTTCCTTTTAAATGCAGATGTGAACTAATGGAAGGGCTGCACATTTCTGAACCAAACTCAGGGAACATATTACTTCCCTATTCAGTGATTTGAATGCTTTTATTCTTTTCCTTAACAGCTTTATTTTGTTGTGTGTATTTTTTTTTTTTTAATTTAAACAACATGGGCTTTTTCCACACTCTGTTAAAAGAGGAAGGGGAAAAAGAGCTAATTATATCTGTACTGAAGTGTAACCATGGCCCTATTAAATAGGTAGCAGTTATGGGCTATTGATCGTAGTTCACAGGAAAAGCTTGTCATGTCGTGTCAAGAGGTTAATGTAATTACAAGAGTGGGCAGCAGGATCAGCTGTGTCCTCCAATAGGCGAATAACTAAAAGCTGCTTTAGAGACACATAATATTGTCAAAGCATAAATAATTCATCCCAGCATTCGAGAAGAAATTACTGCTCTGTTCCAGCATATTATTCAGCCATTAAAATCCTGCCCTTGTAAAGTCTTTTGATGTAGTCATATTTTCAGTTCTAAGAGCAGTTTTGGAGCATTCAGCTTTTATTAAGCTTTATATTGTGCAGTTTTCAAAGTAGTAAAAAGGATATGAAATAGACTTACAATTTGTTTAATAACTGCATTGCGATTCAGATAAGAGGGAGAGAGCTGTGTGGATTTATGGAGTGCCTGTGCAGCACCAAGAGGAAGCTGTGGTGTGATGTGATGGAATTTTTAACTCCCCTAAGCTGGACAGAATTAAAGGGTTTCAGCTATTTACCAGCATTGATAGCTGCAGCAGTGTCCAGAGTTTGGTGACCCATTTCTCAAGAGCCAGCTCAGCAGGAGCCACAAGAAGGATTCATGTGCCAGGCTATTCTTGACTCCAGCTCTTTGCTTGTCCTGGGTAAAGTTGTGGCAATTTGATGGAGAGTGGCTTCCAGCCTACATCTGCATTCTGAACTTTTTGCTGGACTCAAGCTGCCCATGTTGGCTGTCAGGGGTATGGTGCTGATCCATGCTGAATTACAGGACTATCCTAAATAATGGCTTCTCCACCAGGCTCTAGGCAGCCCCCAAGCACAGGGGTAGCTGGTGGAACAACAGAAGAGACAGAGGAAGGGCAGGGTGTCACAAGGGCCTGTGCTCTCCTCAACTCTCCTGTCCTCATACAAAGTTAATCTGATGCCTGGACAGTTCTGGTATGCAGGCAAGCACCCCAAAATGCCCTTCACTGATAACTTCCACATGAAATTCCTAGATACAATTTGCAAGTAAAACACCTTTGGGGTCTCAGCCCAGCTATTCACAAACTCAGGTTTGCTGTGACCATGCATGCAAAGGGAAAAAAAAAGTGGAATCTGAATATATGATTCTGATCTCTCAGATTATTTTTTATTTTCTCTTCCTGTTCTTCCCCTGCCCACAGAGGTGTCTAGAGCTGGAAAGCTACAGCTGGAGGCAGGAGCCTTACCCTCACCTCTGCTAACAGCACTTCTGCGAGAATGCTGCCCACATCAGGAACTCCACAGTGAGCTCCCAGGTAATGATGGCTGTGCACCACTGCTCACTCCTCATCAAACACAACAGCAGCCTGTATTTGGTACACAATTACAGAAAACAATCATGGGATGAAATATTGCAGCTCTCAGACACTGCAGGGATCGGCAGCAATCTGACCAAGAAAGGAATTGAAAATCTAGCTACAAAGTCAGCACAGGAACAAAGGGAAAATAAAACAGAAACTAAAGGTAGTGCTGAGAAGACCACAACTGTGTGGAGTAAAAGCTGAGAACCAATTTCCAGGGAATGGTACACCAGAAAAGGGGAAAATACAAAGAAAACACCAAGAGGACAAAAAACAATCTCGTCTCTTTTGCCTTAAGAAAGCCCTTAAAACACCACTATTCTGGCATAGCAGTTACTACTCTGGCTTATTTTCAACATAGAAAAACCAAGTGAATTCCTGCCAAAAATTTGTATTCTAATTTTAAATCTACTTTTGACCAGAACATCCCCAAACAGTAGCTATTTTCTCAATGCCACCTTAAGAGACCACATTTCTATGGCAAGGGGGAGTTTGCTTTTTATCCATTCATTTCTTTTCAACGACAGAAAAAGAAACAAATTTTCAGGAAAAAGACTCAGAGCAAGCAAGTCAGTCCTGCCCAGGAATATCCTCATCTCTGAGCCGTATATAAACTGCTTTTCTGTGCCTGTTTCCCATGCAGTCGTGTGCGGATGTGTGCTGGGCTCTGAGGGGAGTTTGTCTTGGCTTTGTGTGGATCTGCATGGTGTTGACAGTGGGATTTTGATGTTCCTTGCACTGTTTCAGCCAGAGCCTGAGGAACAGAGCCAAGTTTAATCCTAGGGGAAGTTGAATTTAGTATCTTAAATTCCTCATACATGAGTAAGAGAATTAGGAATGTGTCAATATTCTGCGTACACAGGTTGCAAGTCCACGTAGTTAATTAGGAGGCTAAGCTTGAAACTGCCAAACCAAGTCTGAATAGCAACCTAAAAGCAGCTTTCTGATGGTTCAATAGTTACAAGGCATGGGAAAAAAACCCCACAAAATATGCAAAATAGGAGCTTTATGCTGTTTTTCTGTCCCTCAGGGTTTGTGTGGCCCCTGGCACCTCTGAAATCTCAGTGGTGATGCTTAGGGACAGCCAAAGACCAATCCCACATTGACTCCATCAAGTAGAGATTTTGTCCAGCCAAGGACTGTACTTTTTGTCATTCCTGTCATTAAATCTCATCATGCCCCATCACCTGGCCTGCTTTACACTTTACAGTAGAGTTTGTATTCCTTGAATTTACCCTCTGATAAGCCAGGATCAACAGCTGCTTCCCATGCACACCACGTAGTGCAAATGAGATCTGTGCATGTGCTCCTGTGTCTGTGAGCAGGAGCTCAGCTGTCTGCCATGGCCCTGTGCAGACACAGCACTCATTGCTGGAGCTTGGACACAGACCCAAACTCGTCTTAGGAAACCAGCCAAGAGCTGAAGTTTTCACCTGGCTTGGATTTGAAAATTTTGCAGTTCAGCAGTTTTGAATAGTAGCTGTGAAAAAGCATCAACTACTAAGATGAGACAAAGGCTTGTTTGGAAGGATTTTTACGAGTTTTGCAGAGAGCTAGTTCCACATTTCTAGTTCCTAAAGCACTCTGACCCCCACTCCTCCCCCAGGGAAGAGCTGGCCAAGCCCAGTTCTTCTGCTGTGAAGAGATTCACTGCGTAACTGAATAAAATAACACCCAGGTTACAATCTTTCTTCTTTTGAAGACAATGATAAAACTCCCAGTGGGGCTGGGATTTAACTTGAGGATTACAACTACTGTGAACCAATCCTCTACCAACTTTAGAGGAGTTGGACCAATTAACACCAGCCAAGGGCTCAGTCCTTTCATTCTACCCATATCCATTATTGTTTTCCCCAGCCAGACTCTGTCATTCTTTTTCATCACAATTTCCCCTCTATCTCCCACCTTTTCTCATTTCCCAGTTCTGACGACTTGCAGAGCCCTCTGAACCCTTAAAAATATTTGTTCTCTAAAAAGCAACAGAAAGAAAAATGTTTGGATTTTTGCTTTGTCAGGAATCTGCTTTACTTGTGTCCAATTAAAACAAATATAAAAAAATAATCTCATCTTCAGTGAGGAAGGAGCTGGGGCTTTTAAAATATACAAATCAAGTGAAATAACAGCACAGACTGCCAGCCCCAGATCAGATGTGCATGGAGGGACATATGCATTGCATTACAAACATGCTCTCCTCAGGCCATATCCAGAGATGTCATGGATCCATTGTCTGTGTTCTGAACTCCTGAACACACAACAAACTCTCTGTTCTTAGATTATCTTTTCTTTTGGCACTTAGTTATATGATTTTAATTCATCAAAAAAAAGTGAATACTATTCATTTGTGCCTCCATTTTTCATTGTGACAGCTCTAAAAATGAGCAAATTCTCCGCTTTGAAAAAGTTTGTATCATGGTTTTTTTCCATGTTTTTGTGTCAAAAGTTTTTCCTCTGCCTTTTTCTCCTCCTCTTTCTTGGCCTCCCTTTTGTTTCTCAGCCTGGCTGCAGCTCTGCCCCAGCTGCCTCCTCATTTCAGACCAACTTTTCACAGCCTGGAGACCAGACTGAAGCAGAGACAACCTCCTCACTCATCAGGGCTGCTCAGATTTATACCTGCTTACAATGCTGGGACTGAACTAAAGTGCTGTAGGCCAAACTGCACTAACTCTGTGCTGTTTCATGCCAGGAAAACTCCAGCTGATTTCTTAAGTCTTCTTTAATGCTGCTTCACACTCCTAAAAATCCAGGCCTTAGAATATAAATAGGGTTTTTCAGTTTTGGGTGTTTTTCTTTTAAATTACAGCTTCTCACTGAGAAAGTTTGATTGATTCAGGCAACATAAAGAAAAAAATTCTATGCAACCCAGTTGATCAGTCACACACTGAATTTCAAATAGCAATGAATCAAAGAGGACAGTTCATGAGCTGAATGCTTGGCTGTGCTCTTCAGCAAATCCATTAAAACAATACCATTTAGTTTACAAAATGCTACATAAACAGCAAGAGCAGCACCATCGATATCAGATATCACCTACAGACCAGCACACAGCTGAAAGGCAGCTGCTTTAGCTGGGTTCCACTTGAACCAAAGCCCCAGGACACAGCACTGATGCCAAAGAGGAGAGAAAAAAGTTACAAAATGAAGTGAATGAAGCAAGGCAGCTCCAATCCCACCAGTCTGACATTGGCCTTGGTAAACACTGCACTGCAAGTCATTGCACCTACAGGAGGAATGCAGCTCATGCAGTCACCTATGGGAGAGGCACGGGGGATTTTCTGCAGATTCAGACTTTACAATGAACACAATTTGCTCACAACCAAGACCTTCAGTTGCTCAATTTAAGATTCCATATGCTGTTCCTGCTGGTAATGAGATATTAAAGATTATGAGATAAACCAACATGGCATTCTGATTTGAAAAGGCAAGCTCATAAGCCCATGGAAATCCCTTTTTTAATACAAGCAGAAAGGGCTTAGCATTAGTACAAGTTTGTTCAACAATCAATAAAATTAGACCCAATAAGGAAAAGGATGAATGAACAAAAAGATTTCTATTCCAGCAAGAAAATAAGAGTTAGAATTACAAAAATCATCTGGTGACTTCTCTTGTGCTGGGGAGCTGTTTGGGTTATGTGAGCCCTTGGAAGTGCCTGGGCAGCCCTGTGTGTATTGACAATACCACATAATGCTCCTCAGTCACACATGGGGGTAAATTCCTCCTCAGGACATGAACCACACACATGCCTGGGTTTGAAAAATGCTTTGTTAGAGAGCAAAGGGGGGAAGCGTTCCAGTGCCTAGCAGCACATTGTCCTTATTTCCTCAGCAATTTAAGGAGAGCTGCTTTCCTTTTTTTCTCTGAAATGTATCTGTACCTGCAGTAGGTGCTGTAGTGATGCCCTCTGCACATGTCATTGTGACAAGCACAAACCTCTGCAGTCCTGAGACTGCTGTGCTGGGGCCAGCCAGGAGCTCACAGTGCTTTGGGAAAAGGGAAACTCCTCACCAGCAGAGATCCAAGAGTGAGGGATGAAGGAGGTTTAAAGATAGAAAAGAAAAAAAATCAGACATAAATGGGAGCTGAAGAACAGGAAGCATGATTAATATGGATGAAGGAAGTAAGGAAGCAATCAGCAAACCAATAAACCAGGAGTTCATCAGACAAAACTTGACTTGAGGTTGTCTGCATGGAGGCACAGGAGACCCAAGCACTGGTGAGGAAGCTCAGCATTGGCACTGCTGGTAACAGCTGGGGAGTAATTAACAGTTAATGCAATGAAAACATGCAGGTTTCTGGAGAGAGGAGAATGTCAGGTAAAACCTGCCAAGTGCATCCACTGCCTCTGCTGCCAGCCCAGCCCAGGCCCTGGCTTTGTCTGTTTGCTCTATCTGGTGTCTTTGATCAAGGCAACACAAACCAGAGCTCAGGCCCAGAACTGGCTGTGTGTGCTTTCAGAACATAAACAGATCCTGCTCAGCTTTTCTTCCTCCACTGTGAGAAACAAAAGCTTATTTCAGTTGGCTCTGGGTTTGACAACAATTAACTTTGCAAGGAGGGAATAGAGACCATGTAATTTTTCAACAAACTGCAAAACTGTAAGCCAAGAAAAAATTTGCCCCCACTTTCATGTAAAACACACGCACAAACCCTGCATAATTTTGCAGGTGTTTCTGATTTAAGCCACACTTGTTTGTTGCTTGCTGCTTTCCTCAAGCAAATGCCAAACTAAAGGCTTGCTGTGACAAAAAACATACCTACCACAAAAGCACCAGGACTGCTGCTCCCCAACATCTGAGCCCAGAAACATCATCCCTTGGGATGTCCCAGGACACACAGGGCTCAGTGCATCCCTGGCAGAACCTGGGAGCACAGTGAGGCCAGCAGGGACTTGAGTCAGTTCAGCTGTTAATTCACATGGGAACAGCATTTGCATGTTCTGGTACTGTAACAACTCCCAGACCTGCTACCCAGCCCAAAGAGGGGAAAATGACCTTTTATCCTCAGGGAACTGCTCCTTGTGAGTTCTTTCTCCCCTTCCAAGTAGCTGCTGGCTGGGGGAACCAAGAGCAGGGGAGCAGTGTAATTGTGGCTTGCAATTAAAAGATGCCCAGCAGCTGTGATACATCTTGGAGAATTGCCACAGCTGGCAAAGGCTAGATACACATTGACCACTGCTGATTTTATACACCTTGAAAAGGGCATGTTGAAGAAAACCTGTTGTATTATCCACAGATGGAAGCAAGAATAATGCAGCTGAAAGTCAGGGTAGCAAAAAGATGCAATGTCAGCAGTGTATTTGTCTTTTTCCTTAACCAAACTAGCCCTCTTCACAAGTAAAAATTGGCCCCAGAGAAAGAATTTTGCCAACTGAGTTTCTTTCATTTTAATACATCCACAGTACCATCCCAACCAAGCCAAGCTCAGGAACATATTGATGTGACTTGACTGTTTTATAACAAGAAGATATTATTTTTTATCAAAATACTCCCAAGGAATTTCTTCCTGTTATTAGTAAAACGAGGTTGACCCAGGAATAAGTCTGTGCTTTACAGGGAAGGTGATTGCTCCCAGGGACTCTGACTGTTAAGACTCTAGGCTAGAATTCCCAGGTTCAGAAGCATTTTTAGAAAAGTTCTCAATCAACCCACAAGAACCTTGGTCCCAACCCATCAGCAGGCATGTCTGAGAGCTGAGGGTGATGACTGAGCCCTGTTCAATGAGGGCTGGTACCTTTATTTGGGTCTGAGTCACCTTCTGACAGGCTGCTCTGTATCATACCAAAGGCATCACTGGGTATTATGCACATTCATTGCCAGCTGGAGTTGTCTCACTGTGTTGAAAATAAAAGAATAATGACATTAATGATTTGCCCTAGAACACATTGCTGGGAAAGTCATACTTCAGGACTTGACAGGTTCCTTTTCAGCTGCGCAAGTAAAAGCAGCTGTCAGTAAGGTAAAATACCAGGAAAAATCTGACACTGGTGTTACAAAGCCTGCCTGAATTGTGTCCTAAGGGCAGCCCTGGGACAGATAAGCCCCTTCTCAGTGAGCTCAGGCCCCATCCTCCAGAGCAGTGTGCCCACTTGGCGTGTCAGTGCAGAGTCCAGGTGCCCTCAGCAGGGCAGCTCTGCCACAGGGACACCAGGAGCCGAGCAACAGTGCTCAGAGCTGCACCACCACAGCCAGCCAGAACAAAGCTCTTCTTGTGCACAAGTGTGTGTAAAAGGCAATTTCACTTACACACTGACAGATGCAGGTAGATTTTGTGCTACTTTGCTGGGGTGAAAGGAGCCTCTGTTTGAAAATTCCATTGCTAGATGCTACTAGGCATCTATTAGGAGCTTTTAACTGGGAAAAGCTCCTCAAACCTTTTTCAAAGGATCCATAAACCTATGCCTTCCACCATTTAACTTGTTACTAAGCAAAAGGAAAAACCCACCCATTATTCCAGCAGAGCTCTTGCACACCCATCTGTGTATTTGGCTTATAACACACAGTACAGTTGAAGACAAACACAGGTTTAACACATCACCTACAAGTTATTCCAAGAATTGAAACACTTGTGTGGATTTCCTTGGGTTTCAGAATAGCTCCTTCATAGAAATGTCACAGTCAATCAATTAAGAAAGCTAAAAGTAATCAGTCACCCACGGTTGATTGGATTTAGTACTTGGTGAATGCTTTTTTGTTCTTGGATCAACTACACCCACTTTCAAAGCTGATTAAAAATTGTTGATGATCTCTTCCACCTGTTCAGGGTGATAAACTGGCTCCAAAACTAATAATTTCCAAAACTTTGCCTAAGTCAAAAGTGGCTCCTAACAGGGTGCAGCCTGGTGTGAAGACAAAAGCAGGTGAAATGTGAAGCAGCATCTGTAGAAGAAAAGCTTACAGACATCACTTTTTGAACCCACACTAAAGAGAGCAGTATCTCTGGGCACAGGAAAAGTGGAGTTGCTCAGCAGCTGCCAGTGCTTGGGCTCTCCTGCCTGCCTTCCCCAGAGCCACCCTGCAGGTACATGGTGTGGGACAGCATCAGTGTGGGTGAATCTCCAACACCTGAACCAGCCCTGCCCTGCTGCTGCTGCTGGGAACACAGCAGGCAGCTTATTCAGGGCTGCTAATCCTGCCTCTGCCATTCCCAGGGCTCCTGCAGGCACATGGATGTCCTGCCTCTCCAGCAGCCACAGTGGAGCACTGGGAGAGTCTGCAAAAATGACAAAAATGGTCTCTGAGGATGCCGTGCTGCAATCCAAACCATTTGGGCAAATAAAACCTCTCTGCCATCGAACCTGTAAACAGCAGCTGACAAAGCCAGGAGTTACAGGACTCCACGGAAACCCTCCTGTCTGTTGTTGGATACCATTATTTTGTATTGTTCAACAAGTACTTCAAATATTTGTATGAGTAATGGCCACATTAAAAAAATCAACAGACAAAAAGACCAGCCTAAATGTGCTATCACTGCTTGAGTCATTGCCAAACCGCACTTGAAAATATATTTTCTGGTGAAATATACAAACAGAATTACCCAAGTTTCATGTGGCACGTAGATAAGGACTAGATCTTTAAGATGATGCAAGTCAGGGCACTCCCAGTGAAATCAGTTCATACCACCTGCAGGCTCAGATCAACTCATTTATCCTTATTTCCTTAATTGTCAGTGTCACCTTTCCTAGGCCATTCATTTATGCTGCTTCAATCAACACAGCAGCCTCTTTAACTGTGGAACAATACCAACATTCAATTTTAACCCTTTCTTTTTTAGAAGCACTTTTTTCAAACAGAATTTTAACAATTTTCCATAAAGGTGGAAGTAAATTATATTTTATGCTTGTCATCCATTGTGAATCTGCTGGGTAAAGTCTCAGACACAGCTTAATGTGCTCAGCAGATGAACCAGGCACTCCCTGGGGGGACTCCTGTGCTGAATTCTTACATGTTGATTTTGCAGGTGATTCCTCTGGCACATGGCATTGAGAGGGCACAGGTCTCCACAGCATTCTAAAAACTTGAGGCCAGAATCCTTAAAGGGCTTTTGGATTTAAACCTGCTGAAAACTGGCACCTCCAATGCCCACTCCCCTCCTGCTATCTGCATTTCCAGAGCATGAAGGATTTGTCCAGCCTCAGCTGCTGAGCAGCCCAGACTCTGATGATGCTCCTGAGTGCAGCATCCCATCCCAGCCCTCCAGAGAGCTCAGAAACCTCTCCTGGGGGCCCTGTGACTCCTTGGACCTGCTCAGGCCCCTCAGTGCCTGGGGGGAGGAGGCAGGATGCTGTTTCACCATCCCAGTGACATTGTCACAGTGAGGAAGGGCAGACACAGAGCAGAGCAGGCAGGAAGGAAGAGGCAGCTCTCCCCAAGACTGGCTCAGGGCACGGATTTCAGCAGGCTCCAGGGCATGAGAGGCACCAGGGCAGCACAGCAGGTCCCCCCACACAGCCCTCCAGCCCCTTCTGTGGCTTCTTTCTGTCATGGTTGGCTTCTGAAAAGTCCCTCCCCAAGGTGATTAGAGTGGAGTTTAGGTAATTTCATCAGCAGGATGCTTAGTGCAAGGCTGAAAATCCAAGTGGGAAGCGGGAGTTCATTACCTGAGCTGCTGCACCCCTTTGCCAAGCAACATCATTAAAAATTGGCAGTATGCACCTACCCACACCTATAAATGCTTATTGACCCTGGGAGAGGCTGGTTACCTTGTCAGAAAAGGGAGGGGAGCTGGGCTCCTCATGATGGCTTTGTTCTGCTGACCAGTGGGGTTTTTTAATTTTAAATATAGTCTTCAAAAAGTGAATGTCTCAAAATGCCTCAGCCCATTTAATTAATTACAAGATTTTATAGAAGAGAGTAATAAGTTCAAGAGAACTAAAAATACAAGGATTTATATCATCTTTTCTTGGTCTGGTTAAAGGCTAGTAATCCACAGCAGATTACTGGGATATAATTGACGCATATATATAAATACATGTATATGTATGAAAGTAAGTTAACATAGCATATTCATGTGGTTACTCTCTCCATCCACCCATGGAGAATACATTTTACTAAACTGATTGGAATGAAATGCTTTAGGTTTTAATTTTACTTCTGAAAGTCTACATATTCATATAACTTTCTCAGAGGCTCCTATAAACAAAGAATTATGTTCAGGGCCACTGCCAGAAATAAGGTATGTCAGGGGTCTGTAACCTATTCAATAGAGGATCAGTCAATGGCCCAAGGGTACTTCCCTGCAAGGGAAAGGGTAAAATAACTGAGGTCAAGGCCTCAAACCTAGATCTAGTTTTAATCATGTTGCTGATTTAGAGCATAACAAGCTTTTTTTTTTTTTTTTTGCTTTGCAATTGTCAAAAAGTATTTTGTTTTTCCTGACATGTCTACAGTGACCCCCCTGTCTGTTTTTTGCACTACTCCATGCTCAGCTCAAGGACAGGGATGTTCACCATGAATGAAATGCAAATATATAGGCTTTATGTGGAAATAGATTCACTTGCCTCATGATGCTGTATAAATACTTGGAAAGAATGAGGGGCAGAGAGAGAAAAAATATCTTTTTGGCCAGGAAATCTTTCAGTAAAATCCATATACTTGGAAGTAAATTAAACCATTGGGGTAAAAAGTTTCTAGAGGACGATTTCTTAGATTTGGGGCTAAAAGGGAAAAAGAGCAGAGAATCAGCAAAAGGAGGGGAAGGACCCAAGTGTTCAATCCTCAATAGATGTTTTGAAGCAGTTGTTTCTTAAAAAAGATGTAAAGGTTCTTCTTTCATTTCACAATGAAGCTAAACAATTTGTAAAACATCTTTGTGTGTGTGAAATGGAATCTGTTTCTCCAGCCATGACACATTCTCCCTTAGTATCTGACCGGCTGAATCCAGGCACCTCAGAGACACCCAGCTGGCTGCCCTCCTCACCCAGCTGCTGAAGGTGAACTTGCTTTTAAATCACAGCCACCCAGTGCTAGCAGCAGGGCTTCTGGGCACCAGCACTGCACAAAACTGTTCTGCTATCACTGGCGTCTTTCCCAATCATTTGGTTTAAAATCTCTTCAAATGGCTCAAAATCTTAAGGAAAATTCTACAAGAGCCACTGCTGTTTCTTTGCCTCCCATGAATGGTGTACATGTGCAGTTTGGGTAGTTAAAAGCCTGTGTATCCCAAACCAAGCAGCAGCCCTGCTGTGGAGGTGATGGCTGAGGCCACTGCACCCTCAGCACCCACTGCCCGTGAGCCATCACACAGCAACATCCTTTCCACAGCATCCATGCTCAGTTCCTGGCTCGGAGCCTCCTAAGGGAAACTGTCCCACTCCATTTTCTGCTGCTCCTGACACCTTTCCATGGGTGTCCAACACGAGCCCACTGGCACAGGCAAAGGTAGCCCCTGGGCAGTAACTCAGCAGCAAGGCCATGGCTCCACAGGAGAGGTGACAGCCTGGCCAAAGGACACGGTGACAGCTGCAGGAGTCCTGCCAAGGACAACTGACCTCAGGCAAGGTCCAGCTGGGGAGCAGGGGAGGAACACCATCCCCAGCCAATCCCAGTCATGAATAGGAAAAATGATGGCCCTGTAGGTTTTTCTCAGGCACAGTGCCCATGGACAGCACCTGGTCTCCAAGGAAGGATCATTGATATTATTACCAAGCAGCCTGGCTGCAGCACCCTTCCCACATCACAAACACCATGGCTCAGGACAGCAGCAAGGAAATCTGAAATCTGCTGAAGAGAATAAATCCCTTTGGGGCAAACACCAGGATTGTTACTCTGAATTCTCTATCTGTATCTGTTGTGGATAAACTCTAAATTAAAAAGCATGCAATAATTAGAAATAGTCCATTTCAGGTTTGTACAGCAACTACTTTATTATTTTCAAATGCAAATGTTTGCATTGTTTGCTATTTTACAATTTTACAAACTAGGTATAAAAGACCATAAATAAATGACATAAGTTATGTGTACCTAAAATTCACGGAGGGAGAAAAAAATTACAAATTAAAACAAAATAGAAAAATCTATATATCTAACCCAGAGATCGTTCAAATGCACGAACCAAGAAATGCTGTTAGATTTTTTCAGTATGAACTAAATTATAATATGCCTCATACATTCTAATTTACACAGTCCTTGCATATTCCAACATACTTGCAGTGATACAAAAAAATAAATGCACTCTCTTTTTATTTGTCTGATTAGTATTTCAGATTTTTTTTTCTGGTTATGAAAATGTCACATAAAAGAAAAATACTGCTTTTTAAGTCCTGTTTACTGGTTACTTACCAGCTCTTTTTTTTTTTTTTTGTATTTTATACATATATATTTTTAATACATAAGATCCATCACAAAATTAGCACAGCAAGAAACCCGGACAAACATCAACCATTGGTGGGTGAGCAGGACAACTGAACACGCTCGGCGTGGGGGACAAGCCGGTGGTGGCCTGTCCCCGAGGGCAGCAGTGTCTGGAGCAGCCTGTGGTGGCCCAGCCCGTGGCCACCTCTGCCAGGCACAGCTGGCACGTCCTGGTGCCCTGCCATGCCCAGCTGCCCCCACTTCCCTGCCAGCCCTGCTGCTCCTCCTCCTTCAGAGCAGGTGGAATTACCACGGAGGGTCAGCGAGGAGGGAACAGGAGCAACCTCGGGACACCAGGTCACAGCTCTGGGCAGGGCTGCGTGTCCAGACTGCCCCACACGCGCCCAAGAGCCTCTGGCCCACGTGGGCAGCACTGCCACCTGCCCCCTGCCAGGTGCTGGCGGCCCTGTGTCCCCTGGGTGCAGGCACTCAGCTCCACTCCAGCTGCCCCACGCCACACCAGGGTGAATTCTCCAAACACAGCAAGCTCTCCTAGGTAGTGTCAGCATGCTGCAGCACTGCTCCCTGGGCCATGGAGTGTCTTCTGCTCTTCGACTGCTCTTCAACTGCACAAGGAACAGGACACACTGCACAACTCTTGCTAACTGTTAACTTTACAGGCGTTGTTGCATTTTTGTTCCTTATCTGTGCTGGGAACCAGGGAAGTGTTCTGATTATTACGTTGCACACACAGCAAGGTGCTTCTGTGAATGGAAGAACTGCATATATTTGCTAGCATTCAACAAGTCTTTAAAATCCTATTTTTGCAGATAAAAAAGGCTACGTAAGAATTCAGTTCAGGATTACCAGTGGATGGAGATGCAGGTGCTGCCTCCACCACCTTGCCACTGAGAAACTGGTCCTTCTTGGTCATGAGCAGGGCACTAGTACGAATAAACAACACTTAACAAGAACCTTTAGCACCCTTTAGATCCTGCATCCATTACTCCAAAACTAACTTGAAATTGCCCCTGTTTCAGGCTGCAGAACTACTCAACATTAGTGTGGCAGCTAAAAAATACACTTACAGATAGGGAAATTTCAACACTTTCTTAATGTGTGTGTTCTTGCTATCATTTCAGACATGAGCTCTCAGCCTGGTGTCACAGGACAGAGGTGTTTGGGGCACATTCACAGGCAGTTCTACACACGAGGTGACTTGCACGCCGACACACGCACACAAGCACACGTACGCACCTTTCGGAGGAGATAACAATCCATTCAAGGAAAAAATATATTTATATCACTGCAACGGCACCTTTAGTGTAAAATGTCACTTCAGCAATGTACACAGGCAGCTCACAGGAACTGGGTTCTTTGCTCTGGCACCTGGCCTGGCGTCCATGGTAAGATGTGTAATGCTCTGTCACCTTCATTCGTCCAGGATGCAGCGGTGACAGCCAGGGGAATGAGGAGAGACAACAACAAAATATATAAATAAAACCAAGGGTAAGCAGAGAAAGCAGAAGAGGAGGAAAAACAAAATCCAGAAGTCTGCAGAGCTTTGACACAGTACATTCCTCAAGTGACAACTGGGTGCTGAGTCTTAACGAGTTAGTTATCACTCAGTGGAGAAAAACAACGGAGTGGGTGGCCCAGGGAGAAAAAAAAGAGAAAGTAGAAGTCACACTCTCTTCAGGGACTGATGACTGTTCAGCATGTGTTTTCCAGAATCAGTGCTTTGGAAGACGTAATGGTGGGTCCAGAAGGCTTCATGTCTGGTCTGTGTTCCTCCATGGTCAATGTGATCAACAGGACGGGCTACGAGGCTGTGAAAGCAAAATCCATTTCCCTGCACGAAAAGAGAACCCAAATTAAGTGAATTAAACCACATGCTCCAAGATAGACACCCAGACCTGCCCAAATGGCAGCACTCTTTGCCTTCCCTGTCCTTCTTCCTTCCCTCACAGTATTCCAAAGTCTTACTTCCATGGCATATCTTACATACAGATATGTAATCAACCAATCTATTTTTCTATCTATACTTACATGGGCCACCTTTTTTTTCTTCCATCTGCTATCTTCAAGCTAAAATCACATTCCAGTGGATGTGGCCATATTTTATCTCACAGGAAACACAACCACCAGTGGCAGTGCTGAAAACCCAGCATCTGAGCTGCCTTCACAGTTTTCATTTTATAGGGACACAGTTTTCCATTTTGTCTGGAAAATATTGCACTGTTTTGAATTACCACTACTAGACTCCAAGACAGCAATTTAACAAACTGGCCAGAAAATTGGGTGTATTTTGGTTTTAGATAAAAAAGATGATCTCAACAGAACGCAACAGATTTACAGCAAGGAAACTTCAAGTATCTCTGCACTTGAATTTCTCCTGCTGAAAGTACAAATGTCAGGTCTTTAAAATGAGTAACTACTTCTTATGTTGCCTGGCAAAGTGACATTAAAACATGCTGGTATAAGTAGATTTTTTAAAGAAATCTTAAATTTCTTGAAATGGAAAAGCTTTTATAAGTAATACTGCAGAACAGTTTATACTGAGCTGTCATGACTTGACAGGATCCAAATTTAGCATCTCATATTCAGAACAAGTTGTTCTCTGAGAGAGTTGGGAGTGAGGGAGAGTTAGTGGTTAAAATCAGCAAGTTATTGTTAAAAGTGACAAAAAAGTGATGTGAGTGACAATACAGTATGTGTGATTTGTCCAACTGAGTGAACTGTTTTGGATTTAGGATAAACTCAATTATTAAGAAAGTTTGACCTATAAAGCCACTAAATCATTTCTGAATTTGCTGTCAGGTGTGGAGCAGGACCAAAATATTATAGACTAAAGAGCCAGTCTTAGTGCCATTAAACGATAAATCTCACCTTTCTGACATTGTGCCTGGCACAGCTGAAATGCAATGTCAGTTCTAAAGGACATGTCATGAAAATCCTCCTCCTGTTCAGCACAGAATAAGTGGCCCATCTCTTTTCTAAGGTCATCTCATCACTTTGGTCCTCAGAAGGACTTTAAAGAAATCTAACTTACATACTCTGTTCAAAAAGAGTAATAAAAGCTTCGTGACAAATAAATTCAAGCCTCAGGGTGTTTAGAGCTTTACTGGATAAAGCTTTATCCTGTGTGACCTGCTGAGGACAACCACATTGCCATAGCAGTCTCCTCCACCTAGCAAGCCAGGGCATGCTTTCAGTCACTCAACTCCCACCTATTCCCTGGAGGAGGCAGAGGGCAGCTTTTCCATGCTCCCTCTGGTTGCCCATACCTGCAGAGGGGTGTCAGGCCCCAGCTGTGCAGTCTGCACCTGGCACTCACACACCCACAGCTGCCCTGTTAATCCCAGATACTCACCCTACAGGGCTGGTTTTCAAAGTGGATTTTGGTTCCCACAACTGATCCAACAGGATCACAGTGCACGAGCTGTTACCCTGCCTTATACCCAAACTGCAGAAAACCTGCAAGGCTGCATGATCTATCCCATTTTTTTCTGCTCCCTTTGCCATAAAACCACTGACACCACAACTGAAACCCATCTTTTTAAAACCCAAATACTGCTTTTACTGCTGTTCATGAGAATGCAGGAAAAGTCTTTGGTTCTTCTCAGTGCATTTATGAGTATTTGTACTTTACACTGTGGCATCCATTCATGTTGAGATTTTCGAACCACATCTCTACTGCTCTCAGTGTGAATTGAGGTCAAGCTCTCAGCACTGAGCTGAGCCCCAAGACACTCCTACACCTTGTCTGCACACCCTACCAGGCAACACCTGGAGAGCAATTTGAGATAGTGCAATTTTCACTGCCATCAAATAGAGCAAACAATGGGAAAGGCTCAGCAATTAGTCTGGGAAACCAGCACAGATTCTTACAAACCAGTTAGGAACCCCAAATAACACATACCACAGCAGTTTTTATTTTCCCCCAACAGTGATGAAATTCTAGCACAACTTACAAAATAAAGCACCATGAATACGTTGGACACAGTACTTCCACTGACCTTCCATGAGGCAAAGGGAGTACGTTTCTTGAAAAAGAAAAGAAGTCTGAAAGCTCCACAGCCACGATTGTCACAGCTTGACTACTGGCAAGATGGTAACAGAAGTCTTTCAATGGCAGGCTTCAGCACGGCACAACAGCCAAGAACCTCCCCAGAAGTCCAGTGTGGCCCAGTAATCCACAAGGTGGGTCACTTCACGTCTCAAGCCCAAAAATGTGTAGATCACTAATTGGCAGGCACTGATTAGCCACATGATATTCTCACTGAGGTTTCTGCAAGGTGTTAGTGATGCATCAAGTCTGCAAAGAATATCCTAGGGCAGATTCTTCATTCCAGTGAAAGATACACAACGGTGGTTTCACCCACAAATAAAACACTATGGTTGTAATCCTACAGGTCACAGGGAGAAGGAAAGTAATGCTGTTGTTTTTTAAGCACAGTATCTGGCAGCAAACATAGCATCAAAACTTGAATGTGACTTTATATTTATATAGATACATGTATTTTACATATCATTGATCAACAGAGAAGTATGTTCCAAGAAACCACTTGTTCCAGGTCTGGTTTCAAACGACGGCTTGTCATTTCTGGAGGCCCCGCTCCCAACACACACGCTCGGGTTCCGCAATCTGTACATCAAGCAATGCTGCAGATCTTGATTTCGACGGGCGAGGAGACGAAGTAAAAAAAGTGCAGTTCTTCAATTAAAGTGCATGGATGAGGTAAACTAATTTCAAGAGTTTTGAGTTTATTCAGTGCTGGCTCAGACGGGAACCATCCTGCCGTGCATCTGTTGCATTTGGGTGCGCATCGCTTGGACGCTGCTCAGGATCTTGTTCTGGTGTGCCAGGGCCGTGATCCCGATCCTGGCCAGGTCCCTGTGGAAAGCAAGGGAACAACGAGGGGCTGAGAACGGTGGATCAGATGCTGGTGCAGAGAAAAATATTAAGAGTCAACCACAAGCAGCATTAGCAAAAGCAGATGTACAGAAATGTTTAATTAAATAAGTGGAGGCATTGTGGAGGCATTTTAAAGTTATCCTCCATCCAAATGAAAGGCATTCCATTCCTTTAATGAGTGTAATGATATGCAGCACAAAGCAAGAGAGGCTGATTAAATCCAGATTTACCAGTTTTTTTCTTATATCGCTGAGTACTTACTCCTGGTTCATATGCACCACAGCCTCTAGGGTGGTATAGCCAGCAGCTGTGAAGTTATCCTTGTATCGCTCCATTTTCATGGCTTGGAGCCAGTCACTGACAGAAACAACCGCCGAGAACTCGGGGGAGCTGGGATCCAGCAGGGCTGTGCTAGGTCTGGATGCCAAACAGTGAAAGGACAGAGAAATGGTGTCAGCTGGATCACAAACCACAAACCAAAGTTTGGTCTCTGCAACAATTAACCTCGATGTGGGAAAGCAAGGGCAAGAGACTATGCCCAAAGAAACTGGTGGCTCTGCACATCAACTCAGATCAAAACTGAACAAGATGCAAAGGAATGGGCCAATTTTTGCTAAGAATGAATTTCACCTGAGGTTTCTATTTTTGGTTTGAGATCTAATTTGAACCACAATACAGCTTATGATTTCCATCTCAGATACAACCAAGTCCATAGAAAATGCTTTTACTCCCCAAAACAAAGAAGATGGCAACGCTGGAAGGCATTTGGCCTGCTGGGTCTGTATCTCATGGGCAGCAATGCCAGACCTTGCCAACCCTGCATGTGTCAGACTTCAGCTCAGCAGCTATAGAAACACTGCTGAAGTATGTGCAAAGAACTGGGAGCTCACACCCTGCCAGACTGGTTTGGAGGGGAAAATTCTGGGCAGGTTCAGATAATTCCTGTTTCTAGCCAGGCCTGCTCAGTGCATTCAATCAAACTCAGGACAGCAGGGAGTTAATCCCCTCTTTAATCAATCCATTCCTGACCGAGTGTGTGCCAGGAGTGGCGGGAATCACACGAGCTTTGATCTTTGTTTGCACTGTGGAATGTGCTTCTCATTTTGCCTTGCACAGTTTTGCCAATAATTATTTTTACAACATTTTCTTCTCTTATTAATATTGCATTTACTGTTTCATATATCATAAGTCACAGTTTCATTAAAGCACTATAAATTACTGTTATCTATCTAATCAAAACAATTATAATTTAGCAATTTATTTAAAAATGCACATCATCAAAGACTAGGTGTGCAATAGCATGGTTAGGTCTTGCCTGAGGCATTGAGTACATGCTGGCAATACTTGGTTCAACTCTTTTACTGTATTATCTAACACAAGACCAATGATGATAACCTATTTATATATAATTATGCTTCATGTAAAAAGTCATATATTATTAATGTTATATGCATATTTGAAATTCCTATTCTGAAGACAAAAAAAATATTTATAAACAGCCATGAATGTGAAATGACCTTGAATAGGCCGTTAACTTACATACACACACACACACAGAATGACCTTGAACAGATTATTAACTTTTGGAAAACCTATATATTTTCAAAGAGAACCTGTAATTTGAAAAGAAAGCAGAAAGGAGGAGTTCATACTCCTGATTCCTCAACCAAATTATCACAGCAGATCATACTGTGATTCTCACCACGTAAATTATTTAAGCCTAGAGGGAGGATATATTTTTGCCAGGGTCCCAGTACAATTAGGGCAATCTGGAAGAGGTGGTGATAGTGGCCTCACAGGGTTAATGATCCCTCTTCTGGTGTAAGCAAGACTCACAAAGGGACACACAAGCTTAAAAAAGGATGTTGTTCCGTTGGAGGCTGAGACAGAATCTCTGTTACTCCCCCCACTGATTCAAGAAACTTAATTTGCATTGTCTAATGCATATTTTTGTACCTTTCGTCCTCCTAAAAAACATTTTCCTATTATCTTCCTTATTTCTTTTAAACTTTTTTTCCCATATTTGCTGTAAGCAAATCTACCTGACAAAGCAGAGATATTTGGAAAAAAATGGACCAAAGCTGGCAGAGATCAGTAAAGCTCCTATTACTTCAGCAGTGTTTCACCAGCTTACACAAACTGCTGATCTGTCCCAACAAAGCTATTTTGGTTTTACCCTACAACTCTGGGAGTTTTCCTTCCTGCTGCACTTCTCTTGCACGTACCAGGTACACCATGCTTAGCAAACAAAACAAATGTAATGCGGGATCAGTGGAGACATGAAACTAGCTTTCCACAAAATTAAATTCAAATTCACATAAAAATTAATCCACACCTTCCCAATGCCTGCGAGGCGTTGGCTGGAATGCTGTAACGCTCATTTGCAAATCCTACACAAATCTAGGGTTTATAAAACTTGATGATGTGCTTTTCCTGCAGAAAACCACATCACTCCTGTTAGCTGCACTGATTGAGGTGACCCTACCCACTCAAGCCCTTTCACCATGGGGGAGAAGGGGAAAGAAGCAGCAAACTTTGATTTTCAACAGAGCTTGCCTGCGTCAGGACGTGCTTAAGGCTGTGCTGGGAACTCGCTCGGGGCTGGTGTGATCCAGGAGCAGCTCTGCTCACTCCCCTTTCCTGCTGGTGAGCCTGGGTGCCCCGGGGGCCACACGGAGCCAGCAGAGCCCTGTGCTCACCCACACAGAGCAGGGACTGCTGTGCAGGCTGGCCTGGGAGCTGTGTGTCACCTGCACTCTGTGTGTCACCTGCACCCCACCTGTCACCTGCACTCCGCGTGTCACCTCCCCTGCGCTCCCTGGTATGTCACAGAGCAGGGCTGACCTGGAGCTCTCACTGCCTGTCCTCTTCAGGCTGTTGGGGTTGCGGATGAGCTTGTCCAGCATGTTGACGATCTGCCCGAACTTGGGCCGGTCGCTGCGCTCCTTCTGCCAGCAGTCCAGCATCAGCTGGTGCAGGGCGATGGGGCAGTCCATGGGCGGGGGCAGCCGGTACCCCTCCTCGATGGCTTTGATCACCTGCAAACGGCACAATTAGGAAGACATCACACCCTGCTCAGTCCACCAGCCGAGCACCGTTTATCCTAGGGCTGTCCAGACTACAGTGACAAATCCCCAGTTAAGTGATACAACATGGAAAATTGCACTCGGACTCAGACAGCTGGTGGTCTCAGAACTGTCATTTCTCCTCAGCAGCTCAAAACTGAAAGTGTACCCAGAGCAGACATCAGATACAGCAGGGCCATTTGTCACAAAAAAGCACATGGGATACAGGGATGACAGAAGAGCCCTGGTTAGAAATAAGCAACTAGCCTCGTTGGACAGAGGGTTGGAGAAGCAACAGCTCTACAGCAAGTCTTTATTATCAGTCAGTTTCGGATGCAGTATGTTCAGTATTTTCCCCATCATTTTTAAGGTACAGCAGAACACTCCCTCCCCCTGTCCTCCCGGGCTAGCTCATCTCTGTCAGTCAGAGAGGCCTTGCAGAGAACCTGTTCCCCCACTGCTGTATGCTCTGAGCCAAGAAATGCAGAGATGGGAACCCTTTTGTGCAGCTTTAAAAAAGTCCAACATATCTTAAGTATGTGTTTCATATTTAACAGAACCCAGAGAAACTCAGACTGAAATCACTTCAAACCCTCTAAAAAGCACTCCAGAGGCTCTAATGGCTTCTTAGCTCTCTCAGGAGAATGGGACACAACCAGAACTCAATTCTGACATGACAGGGACATGACCCATGAGCCTTCAGATCTGAATTAATCAATATGACACTGCTGGCAGGACTCACCATGAGACTATAGAGTGCTCAGAGACTGAGTTGCACTAAATTCTCTCCTTCTAGACTTGTCCAATTAGTGGCTAAAATCCACTGGGAGGACAAGGTGAGGGATATGCTTGCATTATTAGCAGCTATTCAGTGACCACAAATAAAGTGGCTCTCACTCCTCCAGAAACTATGAAGATCCTTTTGATTTCTCTTGATTCAACAGACACTGAGTACAACTTGAAATCCAGTTCTGCTTTGTTGTCAGAGGAACTGCTCTTGCCATCATTAAGGAAGAAAAAAGGCATGTCTATGCTATGGACTGTAAAGAGTGTGCACAGACAGTAATATTGGCTTTCCCTGTCTTGTTCAAGCCAGCTTTTCAACGTGGTCTAGCAGTGCACAGTCTCAGCGAACACTAGCCTAACATAAACAGCTCCAATAAAAGCAGCTGTTTGTTGCAGTGAGCTCCACTGTGCTGTGCAGACATGCCTGATATAACCGAGACACATCTGGTGTTTTATTTTCTTGCTAAGTCTTGATGACTTCCTGTTAGCAAAAGGAAGGCAAGATTGGGTGCCAGAAGAGACATTTCACATCAGAAGGAAATTAAAATTATATCCCCCATTTAGATTAAATGCCATCCACATCTAGACACTCTTTGAAAACGTTCAGCTCTACAGAAGAAAGCAGATGAGTTGTAAAATGCCTTAACCACTCCCATGGCTGCATATTCAGATTACCATTTTCTTCTTCCCTTACTTGCTGCTTGTAAATCCCCTGGGAAAAGAATTATGGATAATCTAGGCCTCATTTTCAGTGGGATTTTTTTTTCATTTAATAAAAATTCTATTAGCAAAAGCTCTTATTAGCATTATTATTAAATACTCTTCTGGAACAGCAGCCATTGTGCACAGTCCCTCTTGGAACACACTGAAGTAGTCCAGATGGTACAGTTAAACAGGACATGCATAATTTAAGAATGGTCATTTACCAAAGCTGCTTTTTAATGCCCTCAGGGGGCAGCTATGCCATCGTCACAAGGATGCTCTGACTGATTATCAGAATTGGATTTCCTATGTGTTGATTTAGATATCCTACAAGAAATAAAATCACCTGGAAGAGTTATAAATGTTATAGTGGAGAGAGTTGTAAGAGTTATAGTGGAGCTTCAAGAATTAACTACCAATAGGAAGCCCAATCAAATTCAAGTGTTTTTCTCTTAAAGACATTTAGTAAACTCAAGATATAATATGAACATTCAAATCTTCCTTCTCTTGACAGTATTACAATTTGACAGTTTAAATATATTAGTTTCCCTTTCCTCCATTTTTCTTTAATTGCTATTTTTTTTACATTTAAAAGACCAAACCAAATAAACCCCATGCACAAGGTATAGACCCTAACTTAAGAATCCCCTATTCCATGAGCTTAAACAAAGCTTGAAGTACTCAAGGAACTTTAGTTCCAGAGAGGTTCCCTGAGAAAACAGGAGTCTACCACCCACAACATTCTTTTTAAAGCCTGGAATAAACATCTTATAGCTACATAGCAATTGCCACGGAAACACATCAGCAGACATCTAAGGACAAAGATGAAAGCATGGGGAGGGGAAAGGCAGGGGAAGCTCAGAAGGACACTCACATCTTGGTTGGACATGTCCCAGTAAGGTCTTTCCCCGTAGGACATCACCTCCCACATGACGATGCCGTAGCTCCAGACGTCGCTGGCCGAGGTGAACTTGCGGTAGGCGATGGCCTCGGGAGCAGTCCACCTGATGGGGATCTTGCCACCCTGCCACCAAGGAAAGGAACCACAGGCTGGTGAGGCAATGCAGTGAGGTGTGTGGCTGACACTGTTCTACATATTCAAAGTACAAAATGGTTTTTTGTGTACAGCTCCAGAACCCTTCTGAAAAACGCAGCCACTTTCTCTCCCGCTTGCCATAAAGCTGTCAGATCCAGCCAGGAGGCAATGCTGCCCATCTGCTTGCTTTAGTCACGAGGAGGAGAACCAGTAAATTGTTAAATGTATTTTTATCAGCCCTCCAAGAGATCTCTGCTTAGGGCTATGCTGAAGCCTGAGAACAAGCCAGGGGTTTTACAAAGCATATATTAGAGATTTAGTTGACAAAACAAATAAGTACATGCTGTTAATTACTATTTCCTTGCTTGCCTGTCTGACCTGTTTGGCCTGTTTCAGAAAAATAGGATTATAAACATTTTGCTTTTCAAAAAGGTAAAATAAAGAGAGGATAAACTGGGAAGATTTATGAATACAGTGGTGTTTCCCATGGGCAATACCCCAACTCCTGCCAGAGATGTGAGAAGGAAAGCAAGCCTCTGTGCTCTCCCAGACCCTGGAAGACAAGTTCAACACCAAACCAGGGTACAAGGCTGCTTTTGATACCTGTTGAAGAAAGCTGCCTCTTCTTACAATACTTTTTTTAAAACAAATAAAAACACTTGGCCATCTGATTTGGGTCACTGAGGTCCTAGACTGTTTAAAAACGAATTCACTCCATCCTGTTTATCTGATTTTGCCTTAGCTGAGTGATCCCAGGCCAGAGATTTCTCCTTTTGTTTATGCTAATATGCAAGGTGTTTTTAATTGAGCTTTTGGTTTCCTGCAGTTCCATCTGGGGAATGACTTAAGCTGAACAAAGGTTTTCGGATTTTTTTTCATTTGCTTTTATGCTTCTTTGATTAAGTTTATCTTGGTAGTTTTTTTTCCCAGCCATCTCCTAGATAGCTTTTATCCATAACTGAGTGCAGTGTGTGCATACTTAATAGTATATTGTTCTACTATATCTCTCAAGTGTTTAATATGGACTGGTTCCAAAGCCAAGGGAAATCAAAAGGGGTCCTTCCCCTGGCTGCTTCAGCCTTTGCATCAGCCCCTTTGTGAATCAGGTTGTGGCAATATGTGCCTTGGTGACTACAAGATGCTCTCACTTTAATGAGTTACTAACAGGAGCAGAAGACATAATTTTCTTTTAAAAAGTTGCTTTAAAACATTGCATTCTATTGCAGCCTCTCTGGTTATGCAAAAGCTTTATTCCTCCTTTCAGACACAGATGCACTGACATTGTTTATACATGGTTGTCACTCTAAAAATTGTCAATAAGCTCTTTATATTTAGCTGCTTGAGCACAGTGGAGTTAATCCAAATATCCCTGATCCTTCATTACTGATATCAAATGAAGACAATGACTGTAAAGCAAATGTCATTGACTCTCTCTAGTTTACTCCTGAGAGCCAACAATACCACATCTTCACTTGATAAATTCAAAGCGAAGCTTTTCAGTCATTTCTGTCTTGCCCTTGTGTGCTTGTCTAAACTCTGATTTCCCTGAATACAGCTTTTCAGACCTCTGCTTCTGCTTCTTCCACTTGCCACCCTTATGAGTGAGAGATACCAAGGCTGGCCAGCATTTAATACTACAGGAGTCTATCCTTCCCTGTAATGAGCTGTGAATCCATTAAAGGATGAGTGTTGGGATTAAACGGCAAGATCTGAGTGCTGCAAACAAACTCAGCACTAGGGAGAACAGATGGAGAATGGCAGATATTTAAAAATGAAGAAAGGAAGCAATTAAAAAAGAAGACTTTATAAACCGACATTTTTCTCTTTAGGTGCATGTTGATATCAGAGGTATTGGTACAAAGGCTGGTAATGGCTGGGATGTTGTTTTGTGGCCAGAATTAGCCCTATTGCATTAGCACTTGCATTAGCCCTATTCCTTGTGCAGCATATTAAAATGGCTTTAGCAAAATTACCTAACAGTGGGATGCTGAAATATAGATAAAATGGGAAAGAAACAAAAAGTGGGAACGCAGGCCTAACATTTTTCCCAGTCCAAATAATTTAGGTCAAATTTACGACTGGCTTTGTGATGGGAAAAAGTGGATGCATCTTTTTAATTTTTTTGTGGCATGTCTACAACTTCTGTATCAAACATGAGTATGAGCAGCCACGTGGAAACCCTGTTTGTGGATATCAGAAGGAGCAGAAGTCCAGGCTCTAATTTCTGGCATCAGATTCCTGCCACGTGCTGTATCATGATGAAGGAACAAGAGGAATACATGGGTCACATCCTCAGAAAAGAAATACTGCTGAGGCCACTGCTGTAGCAGCAACAGCACATCAATTTGTAGGAGCTATGGAGCCTGGGCCAATGTTTACTTTTAGGTTGTGATTTAGGTTTTCACTTGTGACTGAGACAATTTTAAAACAAACCACTGACACCTCCCACACAGTCAGACAAAACCAACATGCAGGCACGACAACACGGCCATTTTCCTTCCCTCCTTACCCGTGTGGTGTAAGCTGCCTCAGGGTCGTCCTCCAGGACCCGGGACATGCCAAAGTCTGACACTTTGCAGACCAGGTTGCTGTTGACCAGAATGTTGCGAGCGGCGAGATCGCGGTGCACGTAGCTCATGTCAGACAGGTACTTCATCCCTGAGCCGATGCCACGGAGCATCCCCACCAACTGGATGACTGTGAATCTGCCATCATTCTTCTGCATGTGGGGAAAGGAGCAAAATCACAGAGCATTAAGCTAAAAGCTACATTATTGCCACTGCTGAAATTGGCAAAGAGCAGAGCCGCGGATTCCCATCTTCTCTCCAATAAAATGCAATGTTATTTCCTCGCTCTCCTCGCCAGTGTCTATAATTCACCAGTAAAGCAAAAACCCAGAGGTTCTGTCACAGCTTTCAGTGATGCAGTATTCTGTTTGCAATGAATCTGATTTTAATGAGTCTACAGCACTGCAATGCTTTCAAAAATGAAGCAAGTCAGAACTGTTCACATTAAACATGGATTATTTAACATCCTGCTATTTAAAAAATTAATTTATTTTATATTTTTCCACTTTACATTTATTCTGGTTTTCAATAGAAGCAACACCAGAAAGTAGAATTTCCCAAGTACAAACATAATTTCTTTAAAACTGTGCAAGTTTCAATATCTTCCAAAGAGAAAAGAAAAAGAAAAAGAAAAAGAAAAAGAAAAAGAAAAAGAAAAAGAAAAAGAAAAAGAAAAAAGCAGAAAATGTTTCCCAGTATAAAATCTCCTTAGCTTTCGAAGAAATCACCTACCCTGAGGAAGGCATCCAAGGAGCCATTCTCCATGTACTCAGTTATGATCATTACTGGTTTACCTAGAGTGTGTAGAAAGAAAAACACAATTCCTTGATGAACACCAATGTTAATGGGATAAAAATGGCTTGCACATGATTTTACTGCCAAGACACCTGGCTTACACAATCTAATTTAATTTGAAACGCACCAAGCTTATGCCTCAGCTGTGGGAAGCAAGAGATGAAATATTACAAGACAGAAACATTTAATGGGCCCATTTGGAAGGTTAACCCTTTGGTTGACTCATTGACAAGGTCTTTAACTAAAGTGGCTCCTGTTCCCTAAGGAATATGTGAATTGATAATTGAGAACTAAGAAACAAAGATCTGTCCAAACCTGACAAAAATCTTTAGCATTATATATTGTTTGCAGAGCAGAAAATGGAATTTGTGAATGCTTTGGTCTGTCTGTCTTTTTTGAAAGATCAATGCTTTAGGCAAGTTGGAAGCTGCCAGGAGCTACAAGGTATTCCAAGACAACTGAATTCAAGAATGAAAAATGCAGGCTGTTCCTTTCAACCTTCTCTGCCCTGAATTTGTATTCTGTGTTTCTCTCATTATTTATAAATAAGCCAAAGCCATTTGCCTCCTGAAGTTAGCCAGGGGCAAAATGATTCAGAGCCCTGTGTCACACATGGGGCACAGAGCTCAGCAGCACCCAGCTCCTCATGCTGCAACAGGGGCCAAGCTGGGCAACAGGAGGAGAAATGCAATGGTACTGACAGGGGGATGCTTTCCAGGCACTCTCCTGCCTAAACAACAGCAAATACACAAATAATGCTTGATGGTGTCTTTAACAGTTTTATAAAGGTCATACAGTGCTGAAACTGAGAACACTTAGGTGCATGCAAGGAAAACTAATTATTTCATGGAGTTAAATCCTGCTGCATATTTGACATACAGGTATTTGTGGAAATAGGTCTGATAATATCTCAAAAGAGCAATGGCAGAAGTACAGAAATAACTCATCAAAGGTTGAATGGCAAAAGCCCAGTCCCAAGATGAGCACTGTTAGGATGAGCACCTGACAATCAGTGCTGTCTGGCATGGCAAACCTACCTCTCTCTTATGCTTTACCTACAGGAACTATAATTTTCTTCCTAAGTAAAAGATGTCCCAGAGAAACTCAGCTTTTACTTCTTGGAGCAGGTCTGAATAAGGGAACATCATAGGGAAAGAAGGCTTCAAAAGCCAGGTCACCCAGACTGTAGATAGCTCAACTGCACCTTGGCATGGGAGGTATCAGAACTACTTAATTTTTTCTTGCTTCTGTCACCAACAAGGATCTGCTCCAGAACAACCATCTCTAAAAATTACCCTACCGTGAAATGTTGCAGCATTTAACGTTCCCCTAATAGTTTCTACCTCAGTGCATCTTTCACCAAGATTCTTTTCTCTTCATTTGTCAGGGATTTCTGGTTCTGAAGTAATCTTTTTTTAATTAGAAAACCATATGCTATAGGGACTGACTGTAGGAACATTTTACCACATTTCACTTCGGCCAACATCTATGTGCGATACGTAACTTATTTCACTCATCATTACTTATTTCACCTTTCCGGTCCCAACCTACCCTTTACAGGCCTTTTACTACTCCTGCTTTTACTTCCCTTCCCTGCTGGTGTCCAAATTATTACTGGTTTGGTCGCATGCAAGCTAGCATGCCTGTGAAATGCCATTACTGAATGTTGCAGAGAAGCAACGGCATTGCATAAAGCAAACTGCTCTGGATGAAGGGCTGAGTGACCTTGGCTGAGCACATCCTTAAGTAAAAGGATGTGATAAAACATCATCCTCCCTCTAATTCACCTTTGAAAACATTCTTTGGTAGAAAGGAAAAACTTCAATCAAATCTGCATATGGCGCTGTGTCATTTATGCTTTGCAACTGCGACGGCCACCCTTCCACTGAACAAATACAGCTAAATGAGTATCAATTAACCTTCTTCAATCAAAAGATACTATGTCAACGTAGAAGGGAAAAAAAGAAGAGTCTTTCAGTGCATTAACATGTAATTTCATTACTCAGGCACTTCTTTAGCAGGGGAAGGGGGATAGAGACAGGAGGGAGAAGTTACCATCAGCGAGTCAATTATTAAAGTACTTGACTAGCAGCCAATAATTTATTCATGGTTTTTTGCTGCTTCTCTCAACCCCCATCTATACCACTATTTATCTCACATTTTAATTTGCAGTTTATTAAATGCATCCATTTATCACAGCATTCAGAAAACCTATGGAGAAATGGAGATAAATGTGTTCTTAAGTAGCCCTGTTTCCCCAGGAGTGCAGCTGGCAGTAACGGAGCCGTGTTGCTGCTGGAGCATCACTTACTGGGAGCCAGGAACGGGGCACTGCCAGGTCAGCTGCCACCTCCTCCCTCGGTGAAAATTCCCAATCATTTTCATTCACTGACAACTGCATTATGCAAATGCCTACAGCCATTTATAAGTGCTGGAGCTGTAGCAGCTCAGGGGCTTCCAGCCTCAGTGGGATTGCAACACAAAGATTCCCCTGTTGTCTTTCTTTTACTGAGGTGCTAAAAGAATCACAGTCTGAGGCAAACACCGTGGCCTGATCACAGCCCTCCTCCCCTTTGTTATAACAATCGCAGAGAGAGACACTCGGACCTTCCAAATTTACATAGAGTCCTGTATTTTAATTTTAGTTTTGAGGGAGGCTCTCAGCAAAGAATGGCCCAAATTAGTCCAAACTGCTCTTTGCCTTTAAAAGCAAACTGCCACACACTGTATGAGCCATTTTCAACTGTTGAGAGAAGGCAGACCAGGAGACAGCAACACAAATGAGCAGGGGTAAGATTTCCAGACACAAAAGTGGCAGAATAAGTATCAGCTCTCACTGACATTCAAGAGGGACAGAGTTTTACAGTGGAACTGATGGTTTTGATAACCTTTTATGAGAGGAACTTTGTTCTTCTAGTGATATTTTACTTTTTAACTTTTCATCCATCTCAAACTTTAATTGCTCCCACTATTAATACCCTGCATGCATGCTCCTCATGCTGCAGAAGGTGAGCTTCACACAAAGTCCACTCTGACAGCAGATCACTGCCTGCTTTCTATGCGACCCTGAGCATGAGTCCCAACACCCAAAGAGTTTTTAGGATTAGCAATGAGAGCCAGGCTTTACCACCATGCTACTCAGGGCAGCTGGGCAGAGATGATACCCACACCATGGCAGTGGCACCTCATCAGCTCAGACTCAAGCACTGGTGTCTCACAGGTGCATTTCCAGCTCTAGCCTACAGACAGCACCCAGCAAGCACTGTCACTCTCTAAAACACAGTCAGACTTAAAAAACCCCAAACAAAGCAAACAAAAATATCATCCAGGTAAATTCTGCAGAGTGAAATTAGCACACCTGTAAATCAGAGAAAACAAATAAGCAAGTTTCACACTAAAATAGCCTGCTTCATTTCAAAGGCTTGCTCCTTACATCTGTGCTTTGTACTTCAAACATATGACTGTGTAGTTTTGTTTTGGTGTTTTTCCCCCATCATTTTGAATTCTTCGCTCACCATCTGCTTTTGCCTATCCTGTAACAATCATCTCAGTCTAGCAAAGATGTGAAAGATGCCTGCTTGGCATAGCAAGAAGGGATAAAAAAAAAAGCCAACCCCTGCAGTATTAATTCCCTCTACAAAATCTTGTACAAGCTGCCTACAGATAGAATATCAGTTGAAACCATAAACCCATTTATAGCTGACAACAAGATTAATGACTTGTCCTGCACTGATTTCCTCCTATTAGCTATCAGTGGATCTGTTCCATCTGTCATTTTACAGGAAAGAGGGTAAGAAGGAAAAAAAAAAGCCAGCACACACCACACAGACTTAATTTCTCAGTGACTTCTAAATTGGACTTGTCATGAAAATGACCTACTTACATTTAGTAACTACACCTTCCAAGTGGATGATATTGGGGTGGTCAAATTGTCCCATGATACTGGCCTCACTCAGAAAGTCTCTCCTTTGTTTGTCAGTGTAACCAGCTTTTAGAGTCTTGATAGCAACACAGATCTCTCTTTTTCCTGGCACTTTGAGACGTCCACTGCACACTTCACCAAACTCCCCTTAAAGAAAAAGGCACAAGAATCCATGGTCATGAGCCTGAAGCATGCACTTGTGTTGTCAAACTGTTATGTCAGTACATTTGGGAGAACTGTCATACAAAAATCAGAGGATCACACATTCCCTAAAAGCAAATTTAAAAGTGTATTTACAGAAAAAAAAAGCAAAAGTTCTGGCACTTACCCACACCAATAACTTTTTCAATCTTTATGCAGGAGGCATCAATTTCTTTGGCAAATTCCCTCACAGCTTGGTTTGGATCCTCATATGTAAAAGGATCCACATATGTTCTAACACCTGCAAGGCAGAAATGTTTTATTTGAAGTCACTGATCTACATGCTGCTGAACACAGAACATATGAGACTGAAGCCTTAATGATATACAACAGCAAAGAGAGTGTACAATAAAAATGTACTGTAAGCCAGGAATGACTGATAAGGAAGGAAGTACTTAAGTATTTTTCCCCCCACAGTGCAATATTTTAAAGTGTAAGCATTTAATATTTCCCATTATTGATGTAAGGAATCAGGCTTTTGCCAATTAATGAGCGTTACAGACCACTGCCATCGCTAGCATAACCTGTCAGGGACCTGTGAGAATAAAAACACCCCTTTTTCCTATGGGAGCCAGGAAATTCTGAGCTCAGGTCCTGGGTTTGGTACATGGAAGTAACAATAGGATTCAGTGCTGGAAAAAAGGCAGCAAAGTTCACATTCTCTTTCCTGCAGGATTGCCTCTGGCCCATTCAGAAACTGCTTTAGCAGAGTGTTGTGGGGGAAAATCCTGCCTAGAAATCAAGTGGCTAAGAACAGGTATCTTTCAATGGCAAGGAACAACAGAAAAACTTGATAAACCCTTCTCCTCTCTGTACCCTCACAACATTTTACCCAGACACTGCTAATTTCCCTGTTACTGGAGTAAATAAATTTCGAAGCAGGATGTTTGCAAGAGGGGAAAACAGAAACCTGTTCTCCTCAAGAAGAATGCAATCCCTTATTTCCTGAGCACCAGAACATGAGCTATGTTTTACAACCCAACCCAAAACCCCCAAGCACCAGGGCCTTTTACCTTGGTTCAAGTGTTTCTCCTCATCTGCCTCTTGCTTTGCCTTGCTGTACTTACTGCGCCTGTCAGAACAAAACACAGCAAGTGAGTGCAAAAAAGGGATCTCACTCTGGAACAAGCTCAGTTGTCCTGACCTGCAGAGACTTGAGCTGCTGGCACCTGCCACAGCCATGACACAACACACAATCAGGGCAGGAGGATCCTCACACTCCCCTACGTGATATTGGCATCAACAGAGCATCAAAGGAAGCACAAATCTATTTGTATCTCAGCATTTAAAGAAAGAAAAAAAGTTCATGCTTCAGCCACTTTTTCTTCAAACTTACTTTTGCAATTGAGGGCCCAAATTGCTTTTCTGCCCAACCACACAGGGATTCAAATGCTACAACATGGAGGTGTTTTGGTAGATTGACTTTCAAACATCATTAGGCAAATGCCAACATCAATACACTTACTTAACTGCAAATTTAAAACTGGAAACAAGTCTCTTAACACAGAAATCAGGATCTCAGCAGAAAAAAAGGAAGAACCACCAACCCTGACCATCAAAAATTAAGATCCCAAGGATTTTGCTTATTCTTTTAATCACTGCTTAATTGAAGGGGCTGAAGAACTCCTGATGGCAGAACTCCTCTACTAACTCTCTGAGCTGGAGGCAGTAACATAGCAGAGTATGTTAATTCTATAGATTACTACTTCTACACCTACAGCTGTGATACTGTAATCTAGTTATGCATTTAATTAGTTCAGCTTTCAGCTCCAATGGACAAGGAGCACTACAAAAAGCTGATACAAGAAGTTAGTCCATTAGGGAGGATATTTAGGAGTCTGCTCAGCCAAATGTGTAGGAATTAGAAGTTGCCCAGCATCCAGTGGTATGTAGATGTAGAGAAATTATTTGGGCTTTTACCCACCCATCTTTGAGTGTCCAGAACCAAGCACAGAGCAGACAGTGCTGAAGAGAAGGGTTTGTTGTTGCTCACTCTCAGTTTGCCTGTTCCTGGGAAATCCAAGTTTCCCAGTCAGAGCCAGGAGAGCTGACTGGCAAGAGGCTGGGGTGGAGAGAAGAGGGAAGGCAGAAGGAGCAACCAAGCCTGGAGAACAGGAGGGGAGAATGGCACTGCCAGCAATGTCCAGCTGCTGCCTGGAGTGGGGCAGGGGACAACCAGGCCTGCCAGAGACACCAGGGTGACACTGGGTTAATCAATAGGCTGAAAATGGTGAATAAGGAGAAAAGGAAAATGAGAGCAGGTACAACAAAGACCTATAAGATGTGAGTTAAAAGGGGTCAAAAAATTCACAGGTAACAGGAAGAAAAGACATAACTGAGAGCCTCACTTGCAGCAAATCTCCCTGAGTTTTACCATACCTCTCCTGTCAGCAAACCCCTCTCCCCCTTAGCAAAAGGCATCTCACTTCCCACTCTGCACCTGCCCTGGGGGGAATGGCAGCTTCCCACTGCTGTCAGCTGGGAGGCCATCCCTGCCTTTCCCTTTGCAGTCCTCCTGCTGGGTCATACAACACACTATGCCAAGAATAAAACAATACAAATTAACCATTAAACAGAAGGAAAAAAGTCCTTTTTGACATGTGACAACAACCTGATCTTTGAACCAAGCATCAGAGCTCCCAACATTTTCTGGACTTGTGTTCAGACAGAAAAAGCAGGTACACATCCAACCACAAACTAATGGGGGCTTCTTCTCTTGACACAAGTAACTGAAACACAAATGGCTCCCACACACAATCACAAGAAGAGCATTATTAAAACTCACACTGGATCCAAACATCCATTTAAACAGATTATTTTCCCCAGAACTTACAGCACTGGTATAACAGAGCTGAGTGAAACAATGGGATGATGTTCTGCTCCCAGCTACTGAACTGAGTAAGAAGGAAGAGGCAGCACAAATCTCACCCACGGCCACAAAAGATCAGGCCAGCTAAGGGGACTGCAGAGATGGTTTCAGGTATTGTACAACTTCTCTCAGAAGAAAGGAAAAAAGGGAAAAAGAAGATTCTGCATTTTAATCAGGATGCTTCAAATTAATTTTATTAATGTTCAGGCACAGATGGGAACTACAGAATGCAAACAGACTTTGCATGAAAGCATTTTAAGTATGAAAAAATTCTCTTTATCTTATTTTTAAAAAGTACAAGCACCCTCACAACAGATTAAAAAAATAACCTTCCCCCACTAAAACTCAAAGACAGCAAAAAGCAGAAGAAAACAAAGGGATTACTGTTCAAGCAATGTAATTGTAGCTTATTAAGTTTAAATAATACCTTCTAAACTAACTACCTA
The DNA here is from genome assembly GCA_013400635.1 of Hypocryptadius cinnamomeus. Lineage (NCBI taxonomy): Eukaryota > Metazoa > Chordata > Aves > Passeriformes > Zosteropidae > Hypocryptadius > Hypocryptadius cinnamomeus. The sequence continues at coordinate 230,419 of VYZP01078287.1, read as the reverse complement.
CTTCCACCTCTCGCCGAGTCACCTGTTGACCTCTCCTGCCTGGCTTTGGGCAGGACACTGCTGTGTGCCATTGTCCTGGAGAGCAGCCCAGCAGCCCCACGCCACGGGGCACAGGGCTGGGGCTGCCTCTGGGGCAGCTCACCTGAGTGGCAGAAGGGAGCCTTTGTCACAGATCTGAATGCCCTAATTACGGGGATTTGGGCAGTGGTGATTAAGTAGCCGGCATTCAGGAAAAGAACACAGGAGCTTTCAGGAACGGCAGGGGTCAGAGACAGGCAGAGCTACAGGTGGGGCTGGTGATGAAGAGGAGTTAACAGCGGGGGGAATTAGCAGGCACTGAGGTGAAACAGCAGGACCTGGTTGCCATGCCCCTGCTCCCACCTCCTGCTTCCCACACAAAGAGGGGATGGGGGGTTCAGGCACCAGCCTGGCAGAACACCTGCTCCAACACCACAAGAAAAAGGTGGGCAAATGTGTCAGCAGAGCAAAGATAAATCAATTTATCAGCTGGAAGAATTTCTGAGAGAAACTTTCAGATGACCAGAGGATTTGGTCGGACCATCTTACTACATACAAGCCCTTTTAGAAGGTATCTCTCTCTGTTTTACACTTCCCTGAATCCTTTACAACTCACTTTGAGATGCTGCAATTTCCCTCAGCATTCCTTCAGAGCAGGGCTTAGGACCACCCATGCCATGCCCTGCCCGCTGCTCCATGGATGTCCCCATCCAAACCTCGGGAAGTTTAAAGGAACATTAGGCAGATTGGTTCTCACATAGCAGGACAGAGCCAAACAGCCTGAGCTGCCTGAAGGCAAAGTCCTTTGACTAATTCTGCTGTAAAGATGAATTTTGGGATTTGAACAATGCCTTGAAAAAAGCATGAGGCTAAATTACCAGCAATAACCCAGTGTTCAAAAGTGGGCACCCACAGCATATGCCCTGTTCCCACACTGGCTCGTGGATGCAGAGAGGCCATGTCTGCAGGCCAAAGCACAGGCTTGATTGTACAAATATGACTTTTAGGTCATGGTTAGATTACAAAAGCTTCGCACGGGGACTCTCTGGACAGGAAGACTTTCTCTCATCTGAAGTAATTTTGGAACAAAGTATAATTATTTTGCTATTAACTTCTGCTGGCATAGGAACATCATGAAATATCCCCAAAGTCCACACCTCTAAATGACACTGTGATAGTGGTTAAAATTATTAGAGTAACAGTGAATGTTAAAGTAGATTCTGTTTATTGAGAGCTACTTCCAGCTACTGGAGAGCCGTGTATTAAGGGCTATTAATTAGCAAGGCACCATGCATTAGTATGCACAGAGTAGTTCCACTGTCCTAGTATTTCGTTCATCTTGCTCTGTCTTTCCCCTTCCATGGCCCCTCTGAGAGAGACCAGTGCAGAGCCACGGGGCATCCCCGAGCCCATGGCCACCAGGATGTTTTATCTCCATTGCCACCAGTGCCTGGACCGGGCTTTTGTCCCTGCTGCCCACCTGCTCTGCAGTGCCTTTGTGTGACTGCAGGCTCTGGGCAGAGATAAGTGAGCAGACAGCCCTGGGCAGACCTGTCTGAGCCCAGCAGGTCTGTCAGTACCTGGCTCCAGGCAGCCTCTCCTCTGACAGCTTTATGGCCGATCCTAACGAGAATCAATACGAGGGCAAGGGGTTGACAGTTCATTTTCTAAAGAGTGATCCATTGAGGGCCAATCACCAAGCAGTGTTTATCAGCCTTGGGAAGAGACATTTTTTTTATAGGGGGAGAAAGGGAAGGAATCATCTCAAAGCAGCTCGACAGGCTCAATTCTCCAAGGTGGCGACTCATAATTAGAAATCCAATGTATCCTGCTATCAATCCTATCTTAAATAATAAAGTGATCAATAAAAGCGAGAGGAGATTAAGTCATCAAGCTCAGTGATGCTATTTTCTGTTGCAATGGCTTTTAATAAACCTGTCTCTCCACATCACATTTTCATATGTTCTGTTCTTTTTTGCTCTTGCCAGCATGGAGGCTCTGAGTTGAACACCCACAGAAGGCGATCACAATGCATGTCTACTTTCCAGACATTACAATCATAGTCACTTAACTGCTCCCCAGGACAATTTAAAGAGAGCAAATGAAGAGGAGTTTGAGTGCATTTACAGCAGATGCCATTAAACTGACCAACAGAGATTGACAAAATGTGCATCGCTCAGATCCCAGGCTTCAGATGCAGTAATGATACAAGCAGTTTTATCTCAAAATTACACTGAAGCAAGATCATGCTGATCTTTTTAAATTACACTGAACACAAAGATGAAGACAGAAACACTCACACTGTGTTTCTGCTACACTGTCCTCCCACTCACAGGATTGTTCCTGATGCCTGGGTTGAATTTGGGAGAATGAACAAGCACTTGGTAGAAGATTATGGTGCTGCATCGATGAAATACCAATCGATCCAGTTCTGCTGTGTTACTGCAACTGATGCTGAATGACTGTGGCTTCCATTTTACAGTCATATCCCCTCACACAGGAAGGACTAGTACCGACTCATAGACTAACACAAAAATCACCAGCATAACAGTCTGATGGCTTAGTTAACAAAACTGCCGTTGTTTATTCCCTGTCTGTCAGGAGTCAATCCAAGAAAATCTACTGTACTCATACCCATGAAACTTAACTTCAAATTACACTAACCACAAATCTCTAGCTGGCTTGGTTCTCAATGCCAGTTATTGGAATTAGCTTTGCATTTGAAGGGCAAATAGAGCTGGAACTATTGCCATTACATCACATGCTGCTTGGTACTAATGTCGAGAAGATCAAAGCTACACGGGAGAAGGCTTGTAATGCAAATGTACTGTTTATGATGCTAATCAAAGAATTTAGCTTTGTTTGGAGGAGACAAAAAGCTCCCTGATGAAAGAGAGAGAGGGAGAGAGAAGCTTAAGTTCTTACCTCCTGCTGATGACAAAGGCTGCAATGAGAATGACCACAAGAACAACACTGCCAGCCACTGAAACAAGCAGCACTGTGGGATTGGTACCATCGCCGATGATGGGGGAAGGAACTGAAAACAGAAAAGGGAGAATTTGTGTCACACAACCTCAAAAAATCCACCTAGGTAGCACTCAATGAGCTTTCTGGCTTATGAAGGCAGTTTAGAGTAGCACTCACATCTACTTTCAGGTCTTTATTATATAGTCATTTGACACAATTTTTCCAACTGCTAATGAGCTGAAGACATGATGCTTGATAATTATTTGGGGAACTTCAGTTCACCAGGAACAAGGACTCTCTCTCCTTCTCCCCTCCAGTGCTGCCCAGAGGGTATAATGACTAATTTTTTTGCCTTTTTAATTGCTTTCCACTCTTCTTTCCTCCTCCTTTTTCTTTCGGGGGGGGCCAGATGATCACTCCACAACTGACAGTAGGAGAGTAAGTAATTTTAAAATGCCTACTCTCTTCCTGATGGATTGTTTTCAGTTGTTAACATCCTGAATGATATTGCCACTAACTGGCATGACCTTAACTTGATTTAAGGAGACCTCTATGTCCAAAATAAAATAGGTTTGGTCACAGTGCCTTTCTGTCACTGAAAAGCAAACATTTTGGGGGCTAAATCTGCATGTTTCCTTGAGCAAAGTGAAAAGCCTTACTGACAACATAGTTTGAACATTCTTGTCTTTATATAAGTGTCTAAAGAAAAGTGCAAGTATGGGAGCTGATGTAGGACACCTAACTGATCTGTGTCAATAACTTGTAAAGAGGAGTAACAGGGTTCTACTCTCCTTGAAATAAGATATTCCAGAAACGTGCAAATGTCTACTTTTGAGAAAACAAAATCTCTCAAGCATCAATGGCCTCCAAGTGTTTATGGGGTGCCTGTTTCCTCGTACCACAGTGCAGTGCTGTCACTGCTAGAATCTACAATACAGTGTGGCATTCACATTCTCTGGAAAAATCCCTTTTGCCCAGGATTTTTCTCCTAGGAAGCTGAGAAGCCTCAGAGAAAAAGGAAAACAATTATTATTTCATTTGATTTTCCTGTGTTTTGCTCTCTGGAATGTGTTTGGAGATTGTTTACTAACAGGTGATTGTTTCACTGGTTTCTGGTGTGAGTTGTTTTGACTCATTGGCCAATCAGTGCCAAGCTGTGTTGGGACTCTGCAGAGAGTCACGAGTTTTTCATTATTATCTTTTTAGCATTCTGTCTGTATCCTTTCTGTATTCTTTAGTACAGTTTAGTTTAGTATTCTTTAATATAATATAGTATCATAAAATAATAAATTAGCCTTCTGAGAACGTGGAGTCAGATTCATCATTCCTCCCTGCCACGGGGCTCCCAGCAAATACAATAATACAGCACATCCAAATAGATGTCTCGGGCCAGCTTCATGCCATCACCAACAGCCACGTGGCCATGCAGGAACATCACCTCAGAGCACACACACCACCGTGCAAGCACCCAACAGGGAACTCCCCGCACACAGTCCATCATATCTGCACTCTCTGCTGCAGGAGAAGCAGAACCGGGTGGGAATGCCACTACCTGTGTTCGTGGTGAACTCGAAGGGGCCGCTGAAGTCTCCGTAGCCTGCTGCTGTCCTGGCCCGCACGTGGAACACGTAGGAGGTCAGGGGGTTGAGGCCTTTGATGTCAGTGTTCCTGGAGGCCGTCTTCACGATGCGATAGCTGCGCTCGTTCTGGTCCTGCCAAGGCAGAACACAGGGTGATGGAGCGAAACTGTGAACCTGGAACCCCACTGCCTCGCCAAAACTGTCACATGAAAGATGAGTAACAGCAATGGAATTCTCAAAATACATCCTGAGGGCTCCTGCTGCTGGTCTTGCTCAATCCCACTAGTGCACGGGGCTCTGAGCAAGCCAAAAAAGGAGGATGAGGCAGTATGTATGATGCTCATATATCACTGATTATTCAAGAAGTCACACAGTGAAAACCTTTGGAAAACAGCCAAGCATTCAAATAGGATCCTCTTGATGAACAAGTACATTTTACTCACACATGCTGGCACTTTCTTTTTCTTCCTACCAGCCAGAAGCCATATAAAAAAATGATAAAAATATTTTAAAAAAGAAAAGACTTAGAAAACATCTTCCAGAAAGTCCATTATTAAAAACTGTTCTATTTTTGGCTGGGAAATTGATCAGAAAATGTAATAATCTAGCTTCTCTGCAATCAGATGCCTTTTTCTGTGTGTGGAAAGCAAGTAAGTGATTTTTTTAAATAAAAAAATTAGAAGTATTCGTGTGCATGTGAGAGACAGCACACGCAAGCAAGAGCAGGTAATTGTTCATTTTTGCAGAGACCCTTCAAAGAAAATAGCTCTTTTCATAATTCCCTACTTGAGAAGTTATTTGAGGGAATAACATCTCGCTCTAACTTGGAAAGTATGAAGAATCTAATTTTCTCTCCTTATTCTCTATTAAAAGCCAGCCAGTCCACGCTATCACTCTAAGCAGAAGCTGTCGGCAAACAGATCTTATTATTATGACTCTGTTATATACTTCATTATTATACTTCTGTCTATGAAGTAAAGCTAATGTCTCACTTCTGCCCAACACTACTGACTCTCATTATAAATGTGATTGCTATAAAAGCTCAGTTTCTAGGTAGCAAAGAAATAACAAAATAAACTCATACAGTACAGCGGGAACAGCCTATGAGTCTTACTCTTTCAAGCAACCATTCAAGTGCATGAAATCCTTAATTGGATTTTATTAAACTGAATCTATTTCGTTTCAAATGATGGAATCCTATCTGGAAATAAACCACAGTGGAATGGAGTAAAAAAGCTGTGCCCTAGCCCAAAGGGAACTCCTGGCTTGTCCATTTTTGAGCAGTACCTTTTCATAATATTTGACCTCATACTCCAGGATGACTCCATTTGGCCTGTCAGGTTCCAGCCAAGCCAAGGCAACACTGTGCCTTGTTATCTCCTTAGCCTGGATCAATGCAATCGGGGACGGAGCTGCCAGGAGAAAAAAAAAACAAACAAAAAACAAAGAAACATTATAAGCAATCATTTAGTTTTAATAAGGAACATGTATTTTTAGTTGTAACTTTCACAACATGAGCACTTTCAGAAACCGTGTTTTTCTTGGGGGGTGGGGGTGAGGGGAAATCAGAAACATTAAAGATTTTTCCTGTTTTCTCTACCAAAATGACATTTAATCATCTCTAAGAAAGATTGGGTTTGGATGCTGGACAGTACTAGATAGGTGGGTTTTGAAGTAGCAACACAGTTGTCTAAGCACTGCAATGTTCATGAGGCCCAGGTAAAAACCTTCATAAGAGATCATGGTACTAAAAGGTTCTCTTACTTTTGTCCTGTGTCATTTTGGTCCACAGTTGCTCCCTTCTTCCATCTCCTAAAATTAACTGCTGTTATTTCATAAGCTATTTACTTTAAAGGAACTATGAAGTTCCTGAGGTTCCAATCTTGTTTTCTCTAAAACTGAGAAAATATTGCCACTGAATTTAGTAAGGCCAGAGTAAAGCTGAATACAGATGAATTTGCGCCCTCCCATTAAAACCAGGAAACTTGTATTTCAACAGTCTGAGCCAATTTGTGCCTCATAACTTGCCCTGCTTACACCCAAATCTGTGAGCAGTCCCCGGAAAATGGCCAAGGGCCAGATTCTGGCTTTGGTAGCTCCTTCCCAGCCAAAAGATACCAGAGACTGGTCCAGTGTGTGCCAGAATGGCATCTCCTGACCCTGTCCCATGTGGTGCTGCATTGATGCCATGAATAGAAAGAGCAGGATTGCACCACCACGGGTAAGGGCTGCAGCATTTTTGGAAAAACTCTACCTAGCAACAAGCTAAACTCCAAGACCCTTTAAACTGTATCTGTGTCAGTAATAAAGGCTGCAATGATGAAGATAATGGAAAACATCTCTTTGTGCACCGTGCACAGTCTAAAGAGCCCCTGCTAATGCTGAAGTTCAGGTTTCTGACTGGCTGGAGGACAATGCCTTCTCCCTTTGCCTGTGATAGCAGCAGATTCATGGCTGTGCTGGGGAACGGGTTTCTGAAGATTTATGAACCCGGCTGCCCCTTTCTTGCTGTTGTGTTGCTGTGTGGTCACATCTCTAGCCAGCTGTTATCAAGCTCTTTTGATGCTGACAATAGCTGGTATAAATGGTGGAGTCTCCAGGGATAAAAAGGGACATTCATGAAATTTTTAATCTTATCTAACAAAGCTGTCCTGTATAACCAGAGATTAGAGGTCTTCCTAAATTGAATATATTTCTTCTTTTGTCCCCTGATGCTGTAGCTGCTCTTTTTCCCCCACTTCCCTTTCTTTCTGTTTCTTTTTCTACCTTTAACTTTGGAATGACTATCCACGAAAATGTTATAAAGTTAAAAGTATCCTTGAAACAGATATCCTTGAAAACTACCAAGAAAGGCAAATAAATAAAACAGTCACTATAAATGAAAGGAAAATTGAATGTTGAAAGCCTCAAACCTACTTGACCATATCAGACAGTTCTGATGGAAGTGAAAATAACCGGTAGATGCTGCAGTCACAAAAGGGTGTCTCCTCTTGATGTGAAACCATCAGGGAGCTGCTTCCCGATTTACTATTTGACAGTTTGGCATCTCTGTTAGAAATACCTCCAAAACCTTTATCTCTTTTTTCCTTGTCTGTCTCTCACGGGCAAAGGCAAATACTGAATGACAGAGGAGACTATAAACACACAGCCAACAGGGAGGATCCAGGTGTGCTCCATCAAATTATATCTGTGGCACGACTGCAAACCTGCTTAATAATCTCACACTTCCTCAAGAGAGAATCAAACCTTTTTTTAAGTCCCCTCTGCAATAAGAATACTGCTCAGCTAATAAATTAGAAATCAGATTTGTTACCCTAAAACACACATGCACACGCCATTACTGATAACCCAAGCAGAGAGAAATCTGCTTAGTTAATCGCTGCCTCATGCAGGGCAGACAAGCAATTCTTTTTACTGAGAATCCATCACTTATGCTGGTCTGACCTCAAGAACTGTAGAGAGAAAGTTCCCTTTCTTTCCTTTATCCTCTCTTTAACCTCCTTGGTTTGCCATTTCATTTCAGCAAGCATCTATATTGGAATTTAGTGAGTCCTTCAATACTGGGCTGGTAAGTGCTGTATGAAAACACATTTCTTCTCTGTTGTAAAATAGCTATTTGCAGCAGAAGAATTTATATTAACTAAGCCTTCTGGTGAAAGACTCTCAGCTTTATACAGCTTAACAAGTGCTTTCTCACTTCTCCCAAAAAATGGACAGCTGATCTTAGGTACTACAGCATACTGGAATAAGCAACATGTCCCTGGCCTCCAGGACACAAAAAGGACTTGTACATCAATTCCTTCATTACTCCCTACATTTTTAAGAATGGCCCTTTTTTTCACTTCCCGCCCTTTATATGCAAATTCATCCTCCTTAACTTTTAGTATCTTCTTTTGTCCTGGATTCTGCAGGTGAGCCCTTTGTTCCTGACTTTGTTTTGACTGCACATCCTGCCTCTCCATACGCTATACAGAAATCCCTAAGAATGCCAAAGTCCAACCACAGAACTGCAAGAAGCTCTTCAGGAGCTTCTGCAGCACAGACCTCCAGTGGTCTATAGGATGGTGAGCTGAAACTCTAAGGACCTCGAGGAGCTGGACCTAGTACCTACAAGGTACTGAGGATTGTATCCCACTGCATGGATACAATCCTCAGTTACCGATTCCCTTTTATTTCTGCAAGTAGCCCCACAAATCAGTGTTATTTTTTCCCCTTCTTTTTTCAGCATCCACCATCTGACCTGAAAGACTGGGCCCCTGGAAGAACACCAGTTTCTCCTTGCACATGTATTAATGAAGGGAATAAGAGTCTGGTCAATATTGTCCAGGATAAAGAGGACATCAGCACTGCCAGCTCAACATGGCACTCCAGGCAGCAGACACAGCCTTCTGAGTGAGCTTGTGCAAAATATTTACATTCTTTGTTCTTCTGCCTTTTGCCTTTAAATTGCCTCTTAGGGATGATGTGAAGATAAACATGTAACAGGTTGTAAAATGATGCTTTGATCACAAGCAGAATAAAAGACAGAATACTCTCTTCTGTGTGCGTGGGCTAACTGTTCATTAGATGCATGCATTCCTACATAAAACACATTGAGGACAGCTTGACCAAAAAGAATAGCGTTCACAATTAAGGTGTTCACAGTAAGATCCCATGAAAATTATGGAAGGGAGCAGGAGATCACTTTTTCTTTCACCTTTTGCACTTTCCTCCACCCTGCTCCTTTATGTTTGGAAAGGAGCAGTAAGCAATGACTTGTTTCTCAATCATCACTGCTTACAACAGCCAGCTTTCTGCCACACGTGCACAGACTGCACATACCAAGCACCAATTCTACCAGAACAGCCCATTTCACAAAATGAGGTATTTTGGTGTCTAAAAAGGGGTCTCCCCTTGAACAAAAGCACCAAGTGTAACTTTCCCGAGTTCAAAGCTCCGCAGTTCCTCTCCCTTAAAAACCCCACTCCCTACTGATGTGAATGTTGCAATTTTCTTTCATCTACTTCCTCAATAACCTGCCATTAAACACCTACTAGTAGTTTTATTACCTCAGTTCTGAGCTTGTGGCCTACAGAGAGAGAAAGAGCACAGATGTACTACAAAAACTTCACCCAAATGCCATAAAGCCATGTCCCAAGGCTAGCCAGTGCTGAATTGTAGCAGTTTTGAGGCACTTTAAAGGATGGCAGAGGGAGAGTGTCAGTTTTTCATTACTGCTTCAAATTAGGAGGGGTGAAGGATGCCTCCCAGGCA
>VYZP01078287.1:207362-220023 GCA_013400635.1 Hypocryptadius cinnamomeus | reverse complement strand
AAAGTCCTCTTAGAAATCAAAGCAAGAAAATAAAAGATCTTTCATTAAAAAAATCTTCTCTTGATTAGGACATAACATATTTAAGGTAACCTGGCACATTTCAGGTTTTCTCTTTGACTACCTTATAACACTGTGGGCATTTACAAGAGATTTTGCAAATTATATCAGTAAATAATCTCACGGCAGGAAAACTTATAATCAGCACAAAGAATCAAATACAGTTTTAATAATTTCTAAAGGCCCATGCTCTGGGCCAGATTCTGATCATTTTATTCATGTAAGAGGGCATCTTATTTGACTAGCTGTCACATTGACATCAAATCGAGGGAATGTCAAACGCTCTTTAGTTACATAAAACTATTTACATAAAACTAAAACATATTTACCAGAATAAATTAAAAAGAAGGCAGTTCCCTTTCACAGAATCACAGCATTGTTAGGGTTGGAAGGGACCTCTAGAGATCATCCAGTCCAATCCCCTGCCAAGGCAGGGTCACCTGGGCAGGTTACATAGAAATTAATCCAAATGGGTTTGGAATGTCTCCAGAAGGGGAGACTCCATGAACTCCCTGGGTGGTTGTTCCAGCACTGTTCTTCCTCATGCTGAGGAACTGCTTATGTTTTAGTTTATGGCTTCTGCTCCTTGTCCCATCACTGGGCACCACTGAAAAGAGCCTGGCACCATGCTCTTGGCACCCCTTTGAGATCTCATTATTGCATTACTGAGATCTCCTCAGTCTCCTCCAGACTAACCAGGCTCAGATCCCGCAGTCTCTCCTCATAAAAGAGATGCTCCAGACCCCTCCTCACCTTTGTGGCACCCACTGGCCTCTCTCCAGTCACTCCTTTTCATTTTTGTACTGAGGATCCCAGAACTGGACACAGCACTCCAGATGTGGCCTCACTGGGACCAGAAAACATTTTAGCATGACCACAGTTCCAAACATATGCAAAGCATATGTACAAGGCATGTATGCTCATCAGGATAAGCGCAGGAAAGGCTCGTGCACATGTGTGAGGCGATGTGCACTCCCAGATTAGATGTCTGTGCACGTCTGAAGAGCCAAGCTGGAGTCTGGCATTCCCATTCCTCACTGTCAGCATGACAGCTACGCCTTCTCCCAGGGACCTGCCAGAGTCTGTGGGCTGCCTCTGCGCTTTAAAAACTAACCACATGCATATTTGGGGCTTTTTTCATTATTCCCTCTGTAAAAGTGGAGCAAACATTTGTACTAGCGATGATTGGGCCAGGTTAGGACTTGGACAAGGATCTAGAGGCCTGATTGCTCAACCAAGCCACTGGAAGCTTCCCAAGACATTCCCGAGTGCTCTGTCTTCCCACCGTCTGCCTCTCCTTCCCCCAGGAATGACGACTGGCGAGGAACCCCTCCCAGCCTGGAGAGTGAGACACGCCAAGATTCAGGGCAGCATTTTCACGCTTTTAGCGTTTAAAGCAAAGACTTTAAATCTCCGCCTGTGGAGTAAAGCGCCCGAGGTTATCCGCCCACACACCAAAATCCCGGCCAGCACAGGGAGCAGTGTGACAGCTGAGCTTGGCCTCCTTCTCCCAATCCCTTTTACCAGCCCTAATGCTGCTGAGCTGAACTTTCCCTCCTTCTTGCTAGAAATTACACTGCTGAGGGAAAGCACCAGGTTGGCCACAGGATATTCTCACAGGACACGTGCATCCCAAAATAACAGGCACAAGGGATCTTCCCGTGCTTTCCAGGCTCCGCAACCCAGTCACAGACCTCCGAGAAAAACAAGTGACAGGCTCTCAAACCTAGGGACCAGCTCACATCACTTTTTTGCAATGGCATGTTCATAAAGAAAGGGGCTAGAAAATGAGATTTTAAAGACTGTTAACACAGTATTATTATGTTTTAAACATTTCCTCTGTTTTAAAGTTTTCATTTCTTGCCTCTCCCAAAAGAACCTGTGCTGCAAATCTTGCCAAACCACAAAAGCTGGCTCTGACTTGCATCAAATCAAAAGCTTGAAGGAAAACCCAGGCTCTCAGCAGCAACAAATAGTAGTAGTTGAGGACTATTGGAGTACTGTACTTTTACTACCTAAGTCCAGCTTCATTTCTTGGTGACTACCAGTGGCTGATGAGGATCCACAAAGAGCCTGTGTATTTTCTGGGCTGCACATCCAGCTCTGTGTCACTTTTAGCACAGACTACTTCAACATACCAGAACTGCTCTAATTTAGATCAACACTATTACAGGAATTGAGATGTGACCAGAGTTTCCCGTGGTTTACATCAGAAATGAGGGGAGGATGAAGAAGACTTTTGCAAGCCCAGGAGATGGTTTGTTCTGGGGATCAAAGAGGGCCAGCTCTTGACAGCAATACATTATTTTCAGGTACTGGCTCCTCCAATTTTGAAGGCCAAATAATGATGTCAGCTTATGCAATGCAGGTCTGGAATTACTCCAAAGATCTGAATCTTCAACCTACAATCTCAAAGATTGCCTTAAACCAAAAGATTATAGAATCTACATAGCATTTAGCAAGAGATTTGTATTACAACTCAAGCATGGGGTCTGTTTCATCTGAAAACTGCTTGTTTTCTTTCTGCTAGCTTGCTAAGAAATCTTGTTGGCATGTTCTGACAAGGATAACTTAATAATTGCCAACAGAAACATGGCAGAATACAGTGTATTTCCTGTATGTACGAATGCCAGTTTAAAACAAACAGAAAAACAAGCCTTTCAGTTGGAAGGCAATTTATAAAAATCTATCTGAACATCACAACCACTTAAAAACCCCAGCACCAAAACATTTCTAAATGCTAGAATGATTAACATGGAAGAGTGAACCGACTTTGAGCTGTGAGTTGCTCTAGAAACTCTAGAGCTATAAGTAATTTGTTAAGATGGATAATTAGTCAGCAGCTGTCTGACCTGAGCAGGTTTGGAGCCGCTGGTCACAACGCAAGTCACGTTGCAGTTACTCTTCCCTCTAGTTGAGCTTGGAATCTGACCCAGTATAAACAGCAATAAATTTTGTAGCCTAAAGAAGCCAACACTGATGCTTCACTGCATTATATTGGCTTGAGAGAAGCAGAAAAAAAGGGCCAGGCAGTCCAGACAAAGAGAGACTGCTGTGGGCCAGAGCTGTCACACTTAGAGGTGGCACCCCAGGACCTGAATTTGGGTGGGACACTTGTGGGAAGGACGTGCTGTAATCATCCTCTTACTTCTCAGATAGTGGCCCAAGCAGGCACAGAACACCAGAAACCCCTGATGGTGCGACACAATGTACAGCACCCCTGAGGACAGTGGCTCTGGGGGAGCTGAAAGGAGGAAGTAGAGACCATAACCCCTGGCTATTAAGGCAGATAATAACGTTGGAAATGGAGCATTCCCCAACAGTTCAAAATAAGTCGTCTGGAGCAAAATGTTCCACTTAGCATCTTTCCCCCAGGGCAGCTCTGCCTCACCCACATGCCCTGCTGTTCCTCCCAGGAAGCCAGAAGCAGCCACCAGAGTTAATTCCTGCCCAGAAATAGCCTGTCTTTCACCCTTGCCCTGCTGCACAGGAGGAGGATCTGCTGAGCTGCCTTTTCTAAACAAACTCTACTCCCCTCCAGCCCCTTCCACCAGGAAATCAAAGCTACCCTTAAAGAAACACCAGTTACCCTCAAATGAGACCCCTATCCCGTTCTCTAAGCCCTTCCTCAAGTCAAACAACCATCCAGCTACTGCTCCTTCATTTTGCCATCCTCTTGCCCACAGCTAAGAAATGTTTGCACACACATGTCATGAGTCAACACACAAGAGGGAAGAGCTGTTCCTAAATTACACAGAACCAATGAAATAACTGACTGTATCCATGCCCTGCAAACCACTTGTTGTGCACAGCTTTCAAACCTCTTACAACAGTGATTCAATAATCCATAAAACAACACAAAAAATATTGACCTTGCTGTTGTAACAGCCCAAAGGGGCAACCCTTTGTCTCACAGGGCACAGGACAGCTCTCACCTGATGCCCCATGTCTGTATCTATTAACAGGAAGCCTCATCTCTGCTCCCTGGTCCTTTCTTATATTTACCACCAAGTCACCTGAGCACGTGGTTTCCCCAACTGTTATAGCATAAAGCTCAATCCATTATGGGGCAAATGTGTGATTTGGCACCCAAGGCAACACATCTCCTAACACTGCTCTCCCTGGTTCTCACACAGTTACTTGTTATTTACTTGAAACATGGATGTCTAGATGATGTATATACATGTGCTAAATAACGTCCTTTGTCACTTACCTTCAGCATTAAGAATATTAGATTTTGCAAAAAGTGCTGCTTAAAAGCCTTTTTAAAATCCAAACAAACAGAAGCCTCTGCCCTATTTGCCACTTAGATGCCTTGGAAATACTGAAGTATCTTCTAAACAAAATAAATAAATAAATAAATGGTATGAGTCATTCTGCTAAAGCAGCATTCGCTATTTTAATAAATAGATTTGGCCACATTGCCTCATCCTGGCTTCTGAAGTGCTTCAGTAATAGCAGAGACTTAGACTTTGCCATTTCGGTTTCTCAGATCAATCATCTAAAGTCAGAAATGGCAAGATTCTTGAAGGAAGAAAAAGTAATAAAATTATAAACGTTTTACTTCCACTGTGATCCACAGCTCCAACAGCCTTTGCAGGCTGGGTCTGAGCCATGCTCCCCTGAGCCTGCAGCACCCAACACAACCCAAACCCAGGACCCACTCAACACAAAAATCACAATTCTCACCTTAACACTTGAGAGCATAAATTGTGTCAAAGCCACCAAAGGTAAGGAACTTCAGCCAAATTTAGTTTCAGCTCCATCACACAGAAGAGGCTGGTGCAGAAGGTTTGCATTTATGTATTTACATTTCAGCTGAACACAAGCTATAAATTTTAATTACAGTTGATATCCAGAGCATTTGGTTGGAACTCCAGTGAAGTACCTTCTGCACAAGGGTTAGATGGATTTGACATGATACCATCTCTGTGCTGTTGAGAAATGCTTGAGAAATGATTGAATCAAGGTTTGGGTTTTCTGGGCTCAGGTTAGTAGCACTTTGTGAAGAACACTGCTCTGACAGCACTTGGAGATCCTCATTCTTGCAGGATGCTGCACAACACTGCCATACTCCCCATCAAAGTGTCTCTTCTCCAGGGAACAAAGATACTCTGTGCTTTTGGAAAGTACTACAGAGAATCAGACTACAGCACACTTAACTCACACTTGGAGCTCTCCCACCAGGTCCTTTCACTGGAACTGAATTAAACCCCCTTTCCTTCACTCACAACGGGCAGATTTGTTCAGGAAATTAAAAATCATTAATAGACCCGATGAGAGAGAAAAAAACTCAGCACACAGTGTTGCTACAAAAAGCAAAATTACCTATGTTTGCCATTCATTATAAAAAAAAAAAGTGATGAGGTACAAACTGGGGAAGAGTCCTAAGCTTCCTGAAACACATAAACCTTAAAATTAAAATCTTAGTTCATGATGTCAGTAGCCAATTACATCATAGGTGGCACATAATTAAACTTATGAAGGGGTTTTCATTATTTTGATTTTATGCTGGATACTGAAAAGCAGTGCATTATTTGTTTTAAAATTGTGTCAATTGGAAAAACCCCAAGTGGAATCAGCAATTAAATATTAAAGGTGATTGCCTCAGTGTAAAACACTCCAAAGAATAATTGGTTTCCTGTGCAATGCAAGTGCCATTACAAAGTCTGAAAAATGTCAATCCTAAAAATAAATTAATTAGAATTAAAAAAAAAAAAAAAAAATTAACCTTGTGAGGTTATGAGGATGTTGACCTGTACAGGTCAACAAAGACCAGCCAGATTTATGTCCTGGAAGAGTACTGAGCAAATAAAAGCCCATGAAAACAATAACTTGTGCAGCAGTCAAACAGACTGGTCTGTACTCTGAGTTTGGACCTTCGTTTCCAGTCCCATATTCCAGCAGACAGGATGACACTGACTGACCTCTTGCAAAGGCACCACTGGGCCTGCACCCCCTGTCTGGAGTGCCACGGAGAGCCCACAAACCCGGCAGCTCCTCCAGGACTCCCCTTGGCTGCTCCATGCCCAGGGAGCTTGAAAAACATGGGATTTAACACTCAGCCACTTACACATTCCAGTCACTTTCTGCCTTATTTATGTGCATGCACAATATCCTGATAAACTGTAAGGGAGGCTGTGGCTACTCCATCTGCATTCCCTTTTATGCTGGGAAGATAAATTGGGGCTGATTCAGAGGACAGATTTAAAGAACGCAGGCTGTTACCGAGACAAGCACAATCTTCCCAGGGAGCCCTTGTAGCGGGTTGTCTCCAGATCATGCCTTGATTTGTTTGCTAAAATAAATGGGACAGCACACAAAACTCAATTCATATAGCAGACACCTCTTCCATCCCACTATACTTTCCTATTTTGCTCAGTCAAAACTGTCTTGTTCTATTATCTCTCAATAAGACCACTTAACGGCAACATAGAAAATTAAAAATACTAAAAAGCTAATTAAAAATTCCAGTGCTTTCCTCTTAGCCTTTGGTAATCTGTGGAATTGGAAGACATTTATATCCAAAGCACATTACAGTTTAAGGGGTTTTCTGACTGCAATAATCCATGGATACTTTCAATGGATTTTAATACAGACAAAACCAAAGATATTTTATGGAGCAGTAGAAGAATTTAACAAAAAAAATCAGAATCAGTCAATTGTCTTTTTAAGACTAGGTGATAGAATTCAATAGCAGGGATAAAAGTCCTAATAAACTCTGCAGGAACAGTTCAGAAGGCTGAGACAAAAGCTATCATTTTCTTTCAAATTAACAGTAGGATTTTTCCATAAGGGATGGTTTGAAATACAAATGACTATAGGTATAAAATACAAATGCTTGAGCTTCCTACACCTCTTCTGACTACTTTTAAAAAAGTAAATACAAAACCACAGTCAACTTTTGTTATTACCAGTTTCCAATTTTTTTCCAAATTCCACAATTTTCAGAGACCCTGAATCCATTCTCAGAGTGCACTCAAAGTTCTGGGGCTCTGGTTCTTGAATTTAGTAATGAAGACAGATTACCTTAATCTAAGGAGATGCCATGAAATCCTTCAAGTGGATGCAGAGAGAGGCTCTGCATTTGCCCACTTTGTTTGGGAGGGGAAGCCCACTGGAGCCCTGCCACGATAATAAAGCGCTGCCTGCACACCAGTTCACACGTGGGGCTAAATCTGAAGTGACATTTCTCAATGAAAGAAGCAGTATTCACTCGTGTGCTCAGCATTTTGATGTCCACCAGAAGCTGGCAAACATGATTATAGAGAGCCAGCAGGCATGCCACAGCTCTATTTAGCCCTCACGGTTTAGCACAGCGCTATGTAACGTATAAATAAAATATAACGGGCTGCCTTGGGATGGCATTCTGGGAGTGGGATTTCATGCATATGGATGGACTTGACACACATTTCACAAGGACAGAATATCTGAACCAGAATGGGCTGCTTCACCCACCCTTTGGGGTCAGTTCAGCATCCTGCCCTCCAAACTATGAGCCAATGCAGAAACTTCTGGGCTTCAGGGACTAGTGATGTTTATTTGTGCTACTCTGCATGGCATTTTAATTGGTAACTGTGTGGATTTAAAAACTGTGAATGGACACACAGGGGCAGTTGTGCAGCCTAGCTTTTGTGTTTCTACTGTCAAAAAAATCCTGTTTGAGGACATCAGCAGGGGGTTAATGGAAGCTTTGATAAAGTTCTCCGAAGCCTTTTATTGTTGCTGAACTACCAACTGGACTCTGCTGTCTCTCTGGCTGCTTTCCAATTTATTTAGTCAGCTGCAAAAACAACTAGAGAATTTAGAAGCCCATCTAAACATTCAGTAGCCACAAACATTCTTGGGCAAATTCTCCTTCCACATGAAAATATTTCTGTGCCAGTTGTTTAAGGGAAGTGTTCACACCAATTGTCAAGCTCCATGAATGGGAAATGTCAGTCTGCTGCCAGGGAAAGTGAGCACACAGTTAAATAGTCCAGGGCAGATAAAAGCTGCAAGACTGCATCTCCATCTCTGTCAGTTTGGTAACTATTCATCTGTACCAACATCACTGAGACCAGAATTTTATGCCTCCTTGAAGTAAATTTATACAACTTAAATACGATCAACGCTACCCAGTGCTGAAATTAAATATCTCTTTCCCTAGGAGGATATGTAACTAACTTCCATTTTCCATAGCAAACCACGAGATCTTTTAAAAAATGTGACCAAACTTTTATTTAAATGCTACAATTACATCTTGGCTCTATCTGACATGCAGCTTGTCTAAGCTGTTCACTGAACCCTGAAGCTGGTTATTTACTAAGGATCTTTAGAAAGCACTTTTTTTTTTCCTTCCGACCAAGACTTGTATCCCCCACCTTGAATACAAATTCATGGAAATGGGTGGTGCAGACAGCTTTGCCAGAAAGCAGGCAGTTGTTATTTTAATTATTATTTCTTTGTGGAATGCTGCAGTTACCTTAAAATAATAATTTAATCCTTCTCAACAATAGTTTTCCCAGTTTTGTTTTTAAGACGGGAGCACGTATGCTTATAACTACACATTTATTACAGACCATCAGTTAAAGCCTCTGCAAGAACACAGAGTTGTTAAGAAGAAACTCCCACTTGCATCTGCCAGCTTGGAGAAGCTCCTTACTCAGACACTTAAACTTACACACGTAATTAAACGTGCAGCAGAAGAAACCTGAAGCAGTCAACACATGACATCTTCAAATCTCTGAGAAATCTCACGCTCAATGCTGAAATTTGCCCATTCAAAAATATTCCCCCCCACTGTTCAGTTCCACACAATTCCCAAATTTCTAGCACTATGATCACTTTTCTTTTTGGATCTCCCACTGTATAAATATTTGAAAGATCTGTGGTTTCCCAAAATACTCCATTTGGTTTGCTAAAGAAATCTTCACAGTAACTCCTTTCAATGTCAATCTTCAGATGTCCAAAGCCAAAACACAAGTCCCTTTGAAAGCCAAACAGGGGAAGAAAAGGCAGGTGAAGCAAAGGCTGTCCTACACATCCTGGCAGGTCACGAAACTGCTCAGGGCAGGTAAAACCCAACAACAGCAGGCAGCTTGTGCCAACCCTCCTGCTTGAACAATGTGCAGGGGGGATCGCTGCTCACATCTAGAAGAAAAACATGAAGCCCTAGAAACCCCACTGACTTAGATTTGAAATGAGAAAGTTGCATATAATTACCCTGGAATTTTGCAAGATGCTGTAAGAAATCACTCAGTGTCATACTCATGGATCACCCCTTTTCCAAGTCCTTGCTTACTAGTTTTGATTTTCTTTCCTACTGAATTCAGGCTTGACACAGCTGCTCCATTTGGGGAATAAGGAGACTGCTGGTCTATCATCCTTAGTACAAACACTTTAAAGCAAAGTAAGAACACCCCTTTGCAGATCCCCTTTCCCATTACCCTGACATTGTACAGAAAAAATAATGCAGCCAGTAGTATCACACACACTTCCCATGCTCTGGACAGCTGGCACACACCCAGATGTTTGCCAAGAGATTATTTTAAATCAAGTTTGTTGGGAACTGGGTGGCCAGGGTACTGTGACTGTTTATACACACCCAGATACGTGCATGAGTTTCCTCACGGGTTTGTGCGCCTGAAAAAGGACTGCTGGAACAGGCTATTTGTATCCTTTGGCTGCAGGGAACAAGTAACTGGAAAGGGTGGGACTGTGCTGGTAGCAAGTACTTAGAATAAAAATAAGAAACTAAATTGACTCTTGGATGCCTGTGAAGGCTACAGGCAGACCAGCTGTGCCCAGCATCTGGAGTGCCACTCGCTCCTCTGCTTGGGCAGTGACACGAACTCACTCACCCTCCTGCACCTCTCCCAGGCAGGCATCGAGCTGGATGTCACCTCAACACCCTCCAAAGGTCCAGAGACTCCTGACCCAGCACCTTAATCCTTCCCTCCACAAAACCCCACAGCACAGCCCTGTCCTCACATCACCCCCACGAATTCAGCAGGGGCCAGGCTGGAGAGCTGATGTGCATGAGCATCCCCACAGCCTCACCAGGCACTAGGGAAGGGGGATGCCAGCACAGAAAATGACTTATTTTGCCAGCTTACACCATTTTATAGGGTCTGTGAAACTGTGACACGAGTGCATGATGAATTCTGTCTTCACATTCACAGAGCTCCTTTGCTGGCTATCTGGAGATGGAGTCTTCCTTGGGGTTATACAGCCCTTCAAAAGTTATGTTTCAACACAACAATAAACAGCTCTTCACCAGGACTGCATTAAAAAAGGAACATTTTTTGCAAGAGCTGAGCATAAAACTAGCAGTCTGAATGACTACAGACCTTGCAATTTTTAAAATCAAAATTAACTTACTTCAGCACCTCCCTATCGATAAGATTCTTAATATGCACATAAATATCACCACACATAAAATCAAAAAATGTTATGTTCACTCTCAGCAAACAGAAATGATTTACTATTACTTGTATTGAAACCAGGATTATACTCAACATAAGGAAGCTTAGAGAATCAGATGGATTGATCAACCTTCAGAGTAACAGTTAATTTTATTTTCCAGTAGTAGTTTAAGGATGTTCATGCAGTCACCTAAAGAAAGCTCTGTGACTGAAATCTACTTAACAATGTCTTTTGATGTTTCACTACAGAGCAATTCTTTATAGGTAAGTTATAAATATCCAGGAAAATAGCACATTAAAAAGAAAATACTAAAATCCTTAGCTTTCCTGGCCTTGGCATGCATTGCTTTTGATCTGCCTGAGCAACTATTATTTTTTTGACATGAGGAGTGCACACTGACCAAGGGCAATGTATGTCCATGAATTTTTACTGACTGCAAATGTAGCTCAGCACAGGCTAAACCACACTGGCATAATGTAAGACCTTATATGCATTTTCTATGCTGTTCTGTACAACACGTGAGGAATGCTAATCAGCGTTTGAAAGGAAACGTGGGCTTTCAAAGCAGACCCACCAAAATGCAAAATGGGAATATCTATTCCCCTACCAAAAAGTCCAGTAGAACTTATGAGTCATAACTCCCAATTCTTTCTCCTTACCCCCACCATTTCTGACTTAAAATATCAGCATCCTCAAGGGATTGAGATCTTTCAGATTTGGGGTTGGTTTTTTTTTTCCTTTTAGTAAAGGAATTAAAAACATAAACAACAAACAAACCTAAAGGCTAAATAAAACTGAGTAACAGCTGACATTTCCCTTCCCTGCACTGGAAGTCAGTATTTTCAGTTCACCACAACTGCAGCCAGTCCCAGAAGAATACTCATTTCCCATGGATCTTCTCGGGGGTGCTGAAATCCTGGTGGCACCGTGACCCATTTTAGTTCCTGCCTGGAAAGGGCACTGAAGCACTGCAGGGCTCTGAGTGCCAGTGCAGGATTTGGGGAGCACACAGGAGAGGGGCAAGGACTGCAGCACTGCCAGCCCCCTGCTCTGCCAGGGATGGGGCAGCTGTGGGACAGTGAACACACGGCTGCACAGGCCAGGAGAGGGGCACTGCACACACAGAGGGGCTGGGCAGAGCAGTGACAACAGGAGCAGGAATAACCGGGACAGAGCCTGAGATATTCTCCAGAAAGATCATTTCTTGATCCTGAGCACAGGCAGCTTGAAAACATCCACGGTGATGCAACGGGAGAAGAAGTTTATTTCTATACACTGTATTTTCATCCTAATTGGCACATCCTGCATCCATCCAGCTCTGCCGATCCACTTAAGGAAACACAGAGCCCAAGGTAACCTAACAAGGTAACAAATCACCAGGCAGTTTGCTTATTCAGAAATATCAACTGCTTTAACTCCTACAAGCAAAGGAGCGAGCAGGACACCCATCCCTCATAAAATGCAAACAAAACAAAGGGAGCCAAGCAAGCAGGAAAATGAGGTTTTGGATTTTAAATCTCGTTTAAGCCTGTGTAGGCTCTGCCCTCCTCACCACTCCCCTGCCTTACGAATGCCTTCAGCATCCATGCAAAAACCTTGTCCCTGTGGCACTGCCCCCTCGGATGGGCACACAGGGGGACTGAGCAGGGAACCTGCCCCTCAGGCTGGAGACAAACAGCTCAACTGTTTCATCCTTAATAAAAATATAAACTGCTCAGCACATCTTCAAAAGAAAACCACACAAGCTTCCTGAATGCTGTGAACAAGATCTCTTTGAGAGCTTTTATTTTAATTTTGAACAGCTACGCAGCATTAACCTTAGCAGAAAAAAACCCCAAAAAACAACCAAGAAGCCCAGAGATTTCTGAGCTACTCAGTCAACAGCCTGATAGAGTTCCTCATTGGAATTAGATTCTCCTAGCAGCATCACATGAGAATTGCTGGCCTGCATCTCTTCCACAAATCATTTCACAAATTTTTAAAGATGGGCAAAGTGCTGATTTCATTTCACTGAAAAACAAAAGCCCAAAAGCCAACACTGCCAGTGGTGAGACCCCAATATCAGCACTTGCAGTACTCATTGTGCTAAGGACATTGGCTCCAAGTTTCAGCAGCTCAGTGTTCCATCCTCGCTTTTTCTATTGTTTTAATCTCATATGGGAAAAGAGTAATGGTTCCCAACTCCAAAAAAAAAAAA